>VZQC01002755.1:4608275-4671450 GCA_009823505.1 Rhizomys pruinosus
AAAAAAAAAAAAAAAAAAAAAAAAGCTGTGGCCGGGCCACAGTGGTGGTGAGGCCTTTAATCCCAGCACTTGGGAGGCAGAGATAGGTGGATCTCTGTGGGTTCAAGGCTGGCCTGGTCTACAGAGCGAGCTCCAGGGCACCTGGTACTAAAAGGGAGACCCTGTTTCAAAAATACCAAAAAAGTGTAAAACCAAAAAGAAAAAAAAAAAGGTGTATCAGATCCCTGAAGCTGTAGTTAAAGGTGGCTGTGAGTGGCCGTGTGGGTGCTGGGAACCATACTTGGTTCCTCTGCATGAGCTGCAAACACTCTTTTTATTATTTATTATTTTATTTTTTGAGACGGGGTCTCCCTATAGCTCTAGCTGGCCTGGAACTCACTATGTAGACCAAGCTGGCCTTGAATTCACAGAGATCTGCCTGCTCTGCGTGCGCCACCAACCCTACCTCCAAGTTGAACATTTTAACTTACCTTGAGCTTTAAACTGAAGAGCTTCGCCAACAGCCTCACCACCAGAGTCCCCATACCGTTTAGACTTCTCCTGTAATACGGCATCCAAAGACTCCTGTGCCATCCGCCTCGCTGCCATGTTTCTCTGTCCTACAGAGACGGAGAGACACACTCATCATAACAGCTCCAGCTCAAGGCCTTTACATCCAGCCTTCAATCCACCAGGGAGTGTGCCATGTCTTAGTGTAGCACATTCAAGGCAGGCAGATGCTCAACCACCTGAAACTCACAGGTGCACTGACTAACAGGGGGCCAGTCTAAGCCTGTTTCCTGGGAACATGTTAAAAGTCACTTTATAATCCTAACACTTGGGAGGCAGAGGCAGGCGGATCTTTGTGAGTTCAAGGTCAGCCTGGTCTACAGAGCGAGCTCCAGGCCAGCTGGGACTAAAAGGGAGACCCTGTCTCAAAAATACCAAAAAAAAAAAAAGTCACTTTAGAGGGCTGGAGAGATGGCCTAGCGGTTAAGAGTGCCGACTGCTCCTGCAGAGGAGCCGGGTTCGATCCCCAGCACCCACATGGCGGCTGAGAACCATCTTTAACTCCAGTTCCAGGGAAATCCAACACCCTCTTCTGACCTCTGTGGCATTCCACAACACATGTGCACAGACCTACATGCAGACAGTACATTCATACACATATGAAAATAAAAAAAAATTTTTTAAAAGTCACTTAAAAAAAAAATACCAATTCTGGGACTGGCGAGCTGGCTCCATATCGAGGGACTGCAGGAACTAACAGCCAAAGTAGGGCGTCAAGAGTGGAAGGGATGGGGCTGGAGAGATGGCCTAGCAGTTAAGAGCACCGACGCTCTTGCAGAGGACCCGGGTTCGATCCCCAGCACCCACATGGTGGCTAAGAACCGTCTGTGACTCCAGTTCCAGGAGAACTCCAGTTCCAGGGGAATCCGAGACCCTCTTCTGACGTCCGCGGCATTGCACGACACAGGTGCACAGACCTGCATGCAGATAGTACATTCATACACATACAAAAAATAAATTAAAAAAAAATTTTTTTAAAAAGACTGGAAGGGGTACAGAGTCCTAGAAAAAGGCTGGAGAGTGTTCTAGTTTCTGTCCAAAACACTGTGACAAAACACTCTGATCAATCCCAACTTGGGGAGGAACAGGGTTATGTGGCTCACGTCCCCCAGGTCACAGTTCATCACTGAGGGAGCCCAAGGGAGGAAGTCAGGGAAGGAACCTGGAGGCAGGAGCTGAAGCTCAGGCCATGGAGGAGCGCTGCTCACTGGCTTGCTCCCCTGGTCCATGCCCAGCCTGCTTTCTCTTCTCTCTCTTCTCTTCTTTTTCTCTTCTCTTCTCTCTCTTTTCTCTTTCCTTCCTTCCTCTTTCTTTCTCTCTCTCTTTCTTTTCTCTCTCTCTTTCTTTCTTTTTCTTTTCCCTCCCTCCCTCCCTCCCTCCCTTCTTTCTTTGTTTTCTTTTTCAAGATAGGGTCTCCTTGTAGCCCCAGCTGTAATGGAACTCACTCTGTAGACCAGGCTGGACTTGAACTCACAAAGATCCACCTGCCTCTGCCTCTGCCTCTGCCATCCGAGTGCTAGGATTAAAGGCGTGTGCCACCACACCCGGCCAGCCTGCTTTCTTATATAATATGTAACAACCTGCCCAAGCATGGCATCACTAGCAGTGGGCTGGGCCCTCCCACATCGCTGAGCAATCAAGAAAATACCCCACAGAAGTGGCCACAGGCCAGTCCGAAGGAGATAATTCCCCAACTGAGGCTCCTCAACCCAGCTGTGTCAAGTTGACAGTAAACCTGTCCAGCACAGGAAGATACAACCACTCTTTGATTTTATTTTAATTTTTTTTATTAATTTTTATTTATTTCTGTATGTGTATGAATGTACTGTCTGCATGCAAGTTTGTGCACCCATGTCGTGCAATGCCGCGGAGGTCAGAAGAGGGTGTCGGATTCCCCTGGAACTGGAGTTCTCCTGGAATTGGAGTTTCGGACAGTTCTCGGCCGCCATGTGGGTGCTTGGGATCGAACCCGGGTCCTCTGTAAGAGCAGTCGGTGCTCTTAACTGGTAAGCCATCTCTCCAGCCCCCACTCTTTGATTTTATACCTGGGAAGGGCTCCACAGAGCACCCATCAACTCAGAGAGTCACCTCTGGACTCCTGAGTGGCAGGCATAGAGACAATTAGCTGGCAACTAATCATTTTGGGCTAGGTCTTCAGTGCAAGATCTCTTTTGATTCTTGTGACAATCCACCGAAGACCTGAGCCAGCTGTAGGAATGATAGCACAATGCAGAGGGACTGGACCATATTAGTGATGACAGCACTCCACAGAGGGACTGGACCCTGGGGATGACAGCACTCCACAGAGGGACAGGACATGGTGGCAGACGCCAGCAATCCCAGTATCAAGGAGGTTAAAGCAGGGGCATATCCAGGTCTACGCCAGGTGGACTACACACTGATAGCCTGTTAGGGCTGAAATGGGCCAGTGGGTAACAGGGCCAAGCTCCGTGACCTGAGTCAATCCCCAGAGCCCACAGGGTGGAAGGAAAATTGACTCTCCAAAGTTGACCTCTTATCTCTCTACAGGCACTATGTCATACACCCATAAACACAGAAAGAAAATGTTTATAAAGGGCTGAGCACAGGGAAGCATGTGCCTGTAGTCATAGCACTGGGAGTGTGGAGACAGAAGGATCTCTGGAGCTTGCTAGCCAGCCAGACTAGCCAATCAGTGAGCTCCAGGTTCACCAAGAGACCCTGCCTCAAAAAGGTGAAACAAAGATGACACTGCATGTTCAGCCTACACAGACACCACACAGACAGACACACACACACACACAGACAGACACACACAGAGAGCAGCTGAAACCTATAATCGCAGCTATTCAGGAGGCAAAGCAGGGGGATTGCAAGTTTAAAGTGTGATTGAAATACATAGCAAGACCCTGTTTTGTGTGCGTGCATGTGGTCATGTTTTTGCAACTAGGTCTCATGGAGCCCAGACTAGCTTTGAACTCCTGGGTGCCTGTCACTCAGGTACTGGGATTACAGGTGTGGCCTGCTGCACCAGGCTCTGGAGACCCTTTTGTGTGTGTGTGTGCGGGGGGCACTTTCGAGCCAAGGTCTCCCTCGATCTCCCTGGCTGAGCTTAAACTTGCTATGTATTCTAGGCTGGCCTCAAACTTGGGACCATCTTCCTGCCTCTGCCTCCTGAGCCCTGGGATTACAGGTGTGGGCCACCATTCGCAGTTTGAGACCCTGTTTCGTTTTTTTGAGACCCTGTTTTTTAAAAAAAGACAGAACATCACAGAGCTTCAATAAAACATTGGCTTAAAAAAAAAAAAAAAAGACAGACCATGCACTAGGCATGATGACGTTTGTCTTTAATCCCAGCACTCGGGAGACAGAGCTAGGCAGATCTCTATGGGTTCAAGGCCAGCCTGGTCTACATAGTGAGTTCCAGGCCAGCTGGGGCTACAGGGAGACCCTGTCTCAAAGAGACAAAAAAAAATAAAAATAAAAAAATTAAAGAACATAAGAACACAGAAAAGCAGACTCAGGCTAAGAAAACCACCCAAGGTCAGGTATGCCAGACCTAAACCCGACCAAGAGGGCACGGTGGGAGTGGAGACAAGGTATAGATAAAGGGAAACATTAGGCAGCACTTAGACCAATGACAGCCTGCCTCATGACACTTCCAACTTCTGCTCTTTTCTATAACCATCACCCCGTACTCCCATTTCCCCAAGGCGCCCCTTGTTCTCTGCAAGACAAGGGAAGGGTCTCCGGGTCGGGTGGTCCTGGGTTCCAATCAAGAGACCTAACCTGTCCGTGCCTCCGTTTCCCCATCTATGGGATGGGCAGCTGCAGCAGTTCCCAGCAGGTGGAGGGCCCGAGGCAAAGCCCAGACACTGTTACACCCCGCGAGCCGGGCCGCGTGCGGGCTCAAGCGGAATGAATGAACCCGCGAGCCCCGAAGAACACGCACGTGCGGGGCCCAGTGGCCGCGGCCGCCTAGAGTCCCACCACCCCCGTGCTCGCCCTCCCTGGACGCCAGGGCCCAGGCCTCACCCTGCCAGCCGCGCGGTGCCGCCCCCGCCGTCGCTGCCTCCGCCGCCACCGCCCCTTCAGACGCCTCACCCGCGGCCTCGTAAGGCGGGGATATGCAAATGAAGCAACGGTCTCCGCAGCGCCGCGCCGCGCAAGCGCAAACTGCCGCCTCACTGTGGTTCACAAGCGCGAACCGCCGCCGCCTAGGTCCTTACGCGCAGGCGCCGACCGCCGCCATCTTAGCTCTCTTGCGCAGGCGCGTTACTCGCTTCTCAGGGAGAATTCTATCCCTTCTGAAGGGAAGCAACCACTGGGAGCAGCGCAGGAAAGGCGGCGAGGACACCTAGCTTACGTGCATTCGCAGGCTGTCTTCGCTTTATCTGTGCTCGAGGTCACCCTTGGTTACCCCGGGAGGAAGCTCCTTGGCTGAGGGACGCCGAAGGGAAGCGGCACCACTGCGCCTGGGCGCGTACGGTGGCCGGAAGGAGCCAAAGGCGGAGCCCGTTGACAGCCGCGAGCCCCACCCTTTCCCCCACGTGGCTGCAGAAACCCGGTGAGGAGCTGCTGCTGTCCGGCGCCGCCGCGGGCGCGGTGGGAAGTGGGCATCGCAGGGTGGGGCTGGTGGCGGCCGCGCGACCCTCGGGGACTTGGTTTGGGGGAGGGGAGAATCGCAGGGCCACTGCCTATCGGGCTGCAAGTTCTTTTGATTCATCTTATTCATGCGTTCTGTAGCTGTGTGCTGAGCACCTGCTTCGCATCGGGCAGCCTTCTAGGCAGTGGGGGCAAGGATAGCAGCCCATCGGGTCGTCCCGGAAACGGGATGCTGGTCATGCTGATAATGGAGGCAGAGTGTGTGTGGGGGTGGGTGTTCCTGTCATCCCAGAGCTCGTGAGGGGTAGGGAGGCAGGAGGATTGCTGCGAGTTCGAGGCTAGCGTCAACTACCATAGCCAGACCCTGTCTCAAACAAACCCAAACCATCCATTCAAAATAAAACAATATGGACGGGTGTGGTGACGCGGTTGGAAGATGAGGCAGGACCCTTCTTTTTTTTTAACCGGGGGAGGGTATTTCCGTTACCTATAGAATGACTGGTGCGCTGTGTCGTCACATATGCACAAGGGATAACCATGCTTTTGCGAAGTCCAGCCGTGGGGACTGTCGGAGCATCACAACTAAATCTATGAGAATTCGGTAGGGTCGAGGACGGAGAGAGATTGGGAGTCAAGGGCAAATTTAAGTTAAAGGGGAACTGTCTTGAAGCCGGTAAATGAGCATGTTGTATGATCGACAGCGTGCGCGTGTACTGCGAGCTTTGAGTATATATATAGGCGGAGATACTTCAGCCCATCAGTGAGCCAGAGCACTCAATATGGTTAAGTTCTTGCACTCTACAGAGTGAGTTCCAGGACCGTATAAGCTGGTTGCTACAGGGAGACCCTGCCTCAAAAGACAAAAAAAAAAAAAAAAAAAAAAAAAAAAAAAATTAGGAGAAAAGGGGTGCTTTAATGAGACTAGTTTTTGTTTTATTGTTTGTTTTCATTTAGAAACAGTGTGTAACCCTGGATGCCCTGGAGCTGGAATTAAAGGTGTTCACCACCTTTGTCCAGCCCCAGCTGGCCTGGAACACACTGTAGACCAGGCTGGCTTTAAACTCAGAGATCTGCCTGCCTCTGCCTCCTGAGTACTGGGATTAAAGGAGAGAGCACCACTGCACCTTGCATGTTTGTGCTTTTTTAAGATTTACTTTAATTTTCTTACTTATGTGTCTTGTCTGTCTGGGTATCTGTGTGCATGGAGGCAAGAAGGGGGTGTGAGGTCTCTTGGAGCTGGAGTTACAGGTGTTTGTGAGCTGCCTGATGTGGACGCTGATAATTAAACTCCAGTCCTCATGACAGACCAGCAAGTGCTTTTAACTATTGAGCAATTTTTCCAGCTCTCTGCCTTAACCCCTTTCCTTCTAAACAGGAGCTTGCTCTGTAACCCAGGCTGGCCTAGAACTCAAGATCTTCCTACCTCAGCCTTCTCAAAGCTAGGATCATAGGCCTGCACCATTAGAGCCAGAAAATTTTTTTTTGTTTTTAATCTTTCTCTCTCTTTCTTTCTTTCTTTCTTTCTTTCTTTCTTTCTTTCTTTCTTTCTTTCTTTCTTTTCTTTTTCTTTCTTTCTTTCATCTATCTATATCTATCTATCTATCTATCTATCTATCTATCTATCTATCTATCTATCTTAGTCTTTTTGAGACAGGGTATCCCTGTAGCTCTGGCTGTTCTGGAACTTACTCTGTAGACCAGGCTGGCCTTGAACTCACAGAGATCTGCCTGCCTCTGCCTCCCAAGTGCTAGGATGAAAGGCGTGCATTACCACGACCAGCTTATTATTTTTATTTTATGTGTACAATGTATTGCTTGCATGTAGGTAGGCCCACCCATGTCGTGCAGTGCCCATGAAGGCCATAAGAGGTTGTAGGACACTGGAGTTACAGTCATTAGCTGCCACATGGGTGCTGGGAATCGAACCTGGGTCCTTTACAAGAATAGTCTCTTCAGCCCCATTTTAACTTATTTTTTTGTTTGTTCATTTGTGTGGTTTTTTTTTTTTTAATTTTTAACTGTTAATATATGTCCTGCTTTTTGGTGTTTTTTTTTTGAGACAGGGTCTCCCTATAGCCCCAGCTGGCCTGGAACTCACTCTGTAGACCAGACTGGCCTTGAACTCACAGAGATCCACCTGCCTCCTCCTCCTGAGTGCCGGGACCAAAGGCATGTGCCACCACGCCTTGCTTAAAGACAGTTCTTAGCTGCCATATGGGTGCTGGGAATCGAACCTGGGTCCTTTACAAGAATAGTCTCTTCAGCCCCATTTTAACTTATTTTTTTGTTTGTTCATTTGTGTGGTTTTTTTTTTTTTAATTTTTAACTGTTAATATATGTCCTGCTTTTTGGTGTTTTTTTTTTGAGACAGGGTCTCCCTATAGCCCCAGCTGGCCTGGAACTCACTCTGTAGACCAGACTGGCCTTGAACTCACAGAGATCCACCTGCCTCCTCCTCCTGAGTGCCGGGACCAAAGGCATGTGCCACCACGCCTTGCTTAAAGACAGTTCTTAGCTGCCATATGGGTGCTGGGAATCGAACCTGGGTCCTTTACAAGAATAGTCTCTTCAGCCCCATTTTAACTTATTTTTTTGTTTGTTCATTTGTGTGGTTTTTTTTTTTTTAATTTTTAACTGTTAATATATGTCCTGCTTTTTGGTGTTTTTTTTTTGAGACAGGGTCTCCCTATAGCCCCAGCTGGCCTGGAACTCACTCTGTAGACCAGACTGGCCTTGAACTCACAGAGATCCACCTGCCTCCTCCTCCTGAGTGCCGGGACCAAAGGCATGTGCCACCACGCCTTGCTTAAAGACAGTTCTTAGCTGCCATATGGGTGCTGGGAATCGAACCTGGGTCCTTTACAAGAATAGTCTCTTCAGCCCCATTTTAACTTATTTTTTTGTTTGTTCATTTGTGTGGTTTTTTTTTTTTTAATTTTTAACTGTTAATATATGTCCTGCTTTTTGGTGTTTTTTTTTTGAGACAGGGTCTCCCTATAGCCCCAGCTGGCCTGGAACTCACTCTGTAGACCAGACTGGCCTTGAACTCACAGAGATCCACCTGCCTCCTCCTCCTGAGTGCCGGGACCAAAGGCATGTGCCACCACGCCTTGCTTAAAGACAGTTCTTAGCTGCCATATGGGTGCTGGGAATCGAACCTGGGTCCTTTACAAGAATAGTCTCTTCAGCCCCATTTTAACTTATTTTTTTGTTTGTTCATTTGTGTGGTTTTTTTTTTTTTAATTTTTAACTGTTAATATATGTCCTGCTTTTTGGTGTTTTTTTTTTGAGACAGGGTCTCCCTATAGCCCCAGCTGGCCTGGAACTCACTCTGTAGACCAGACTGGCCTTGAACTCACAGAGATCCACCTGCCTCCTCCTCCTGAGTGCCGGGACCAAAGGCATGTGCCACCACGCCTTGCTTAAAGACAGTTCTTAGCTGCCATATGGGTGCTGGGAATCGAACCTGGGTCCTTTACAAGAATAGTCTCTTCAGCCCCATTTTAACTTATTTTTTTGTTTGTTCATTTGTGTGGTTTTTTTTTTTTTAATTTTTAACTGTTAATATATGTCCTGCTTTTTGGTGTTTTTTTTTTGAGACAGGGTCTCCCTATAGCCCCAGCTGGCCTGGAACTCACTCTGTAGACCAGACTGGCCTTGAACTCACAGAGATCCACCTGCCTCCTCCTCCTGAGTGCCGGGACCAAAGGCATGTGCCACCACGCCTTGCTTAAAGACAGTTCTTAGCTGCCATATGGGTGCTGGGAATCGAACCTGGGTCCTTTACAAGAATAGTCTCTTCAGCCCCATTTTAACTTATTTTTTTGTTTGTTCATTTGTGTGGTTTTTTTTTTTTTAATTTTTAACTGTTAATATATGTCCTGCTTTTTGGTGTTTTTTTTTTGAGACAGGGTCTCCCTATAGCCCCAGCTGGCCTGGAACTCACTCTGTAGACCAGACTGGCCTTGAACTCACAGAGATCCACCTGCCTCCTCCTCCTGAGTGCCGGGACCAAAGGCATGTGCCACCACGCCTTGCTTAAAGACAGTTCTTAGCTGCCATATGGGTGCTGGGAATCGAACCTGGGTCCTTTACAAGAATAGTCTCTTCAGCCCCATTTTAACTTATTTTTTTGTTTGTTCATTTGTGTGGTTTTTTTTTTTTTAATTTTTAACTGTTAATATATGTCCTGCTTTTTGGTGTTTTTTTTTTGAGACAGGGTCTCCCTATAGCCCCAGCTGGCCTGGAACTCACTCTGTAGACCAGACTGGCCTTGAACTCACAGAGATCCACCTGCCTCCTCCTCCTGAGTGCCGGGACCAAAGGCATGTGCCACCACGCCTTGCTTAAAGACAGTTCTTAGCTGCCATATGGGTGCTGGGAATCGAACCTGGGTCCTTTACAAGAATAGTCTCTTCAGCCCCATTTTAACTTATTTTTTTGTTTGTTCATTTGTGTGGTTTTTTTTTTTTTAATTTTTAACTGTTAATATATGTCCTGCTTTTTGGTGTTTTTTTTTTGAGACAGGGTCTCCCTATAGCCCCAGCTGGCCTGGAACTCACTCTGTAGACCAGACTGGCCTTGAACTCACAGAGATCCACCTGCCTCCTCCTCCTGAGTGCCGGGACCAAAGGCATGTGCCACCACGCCTTGCTTAAAGACAGTTCTTAGCTGCCATATGGGTGCTGGGAATCGAACCTGGGTCCTTTACAAGAATAGTCTCTTCAGCCCCATTTTAACTTATTTTTTTGTTTGTTCATTTGTGTGGTTTTTTTTTTTTTAATTTTTAACTGTTAATATATGTCCTGCTTTTTGGTGTTTTTTTTTTGAGACAGGGTCTCCCTATAGCCCCAGCTGGCCTGGAACTCACTCTGTAGACCAGACTGGCCTTGAACTCACAGAGATCCACCTGCCTCCTCCTCCTGAGTGCCGGGACCAAAGGCATGTGCCACCACGCCTTGCTTAAAGACAGTTCTTAGCTGCCATATGGGTGCTGGGAATCGAACCTGGGTCCTTTACAAGAATAGTCTCTTCAGCCCCATTTTAACTTATTTTTTTGTTTGTTCATTTGTGTGGTTTTTTTTTTTTTAATTTTTAACTGTTAATATATGTCCTGCTTTTTGGTGTTTTTTTTTTGAGACAGGGTCTCCCTATAGCCCCAGCTGGCCTGGAACTCACTCTGTAGACCAGACTGGCCTTGAACTCACAGAGATCCACCTGCCTCCTCCTCCTGAGTGCCGGGACCAAAGGCATGTGCCACCACGCCTTGCTTAAAGACAGTTCTTAGCTGCCATATGGGTGCTGGGAATCGAACCTGGGTCCTTTACAAGAATAGTCTCTTCAGCCCCATTTTAACTTATTTTTTTGTTTGTTCATTTGTGTGGTTTTTTTTTTTTTAATTTTTAACTGTTAATATATGTCCTGCTTTTTGGTGTTTTTTTTTTGAGACAGGGTCTCCCTATAGCCCCAGCTGGCCTGGAACTCACTCTGTAGACCAGACTGGCCTTGAACTCACAGAGATCCACCTGCCTCCTCCTCCTGAGTGCCGGGACCAAAGGCATGTGCCACCACGCCTTGCTTAAAGACAGTTCTTAGCTGCCATATGGGTGCTGGGAATCGAACCTGGGTCCTTTACAAGAATAGTCTCTTCAGCCCCATTTTAACTTATTTTTTTGTTTGTTCATTTGTGTGGTTTTTTTTTTTTTAATTTTTAACTGTTAATATATGTCCTGCTTTTTGGTGTTTTTTTTTTGAGACAGGGTCTCCCTATAGCCCCAGCTGGCCTGGAACTCACTCTGTAGACCAGACTGGCCTTGAACTCACAGAGATCCACCTGCCTCCTCCTCCTGAGTGCCGGGACCAAAGGCATGTGCCACCACGCCTTGCTTAAAGACAGTTCTTAGCTGCCATATGGGTGCTGGGAATCGAACCTGGGTCCTTTACAAGAATAGTCTCTTCAGCCCCATTTTAACTTATTTTTTTGTTTGTTCATTTGTGTGGTTTTTTTTTTTTTAATTTTTAACTGTTAATATATGTCCTGCTTTTTGGTGTTTTTTTTTTGAGACAGGGTCTCCCTATAGCCCCAGCTGGCCTGGAACTCACTCTGTAGACCAGACTGGCCTTGAACTCACAGAGATCCACCTGCCTCCTCCTCCTGAGTGCCGGGACCAAAGGCATGTGCCACCACGCCTTGCTTAAAGACAGTTCTTAGCTGCCATATGGGTGCTGGGAATCGAACCCGGGACCTCTGCAAGAGCAGTCAGTGCTCTTGACCACTGAGCCATCTCTCCAGTCCCTGCTTGGTCTTTTTGAGACAGGGTCCCCCTGTAGCCCCAGCTGTCCTGGAATTCGCTATGTAGACCAGGCTGGCCTTGAACTCACAGAGATCCTCCTGCCTCTGCCTCCCCAGTGCTGGGATTAAAGGCATGATTAAGGCATGCACCACCATACCCTCAGAACTCAAGTCTTTGGGCTTAGCTCCAAGTACATTGACCTGTTGAGACAAGATCTCATGTAGCCCAGGCTATCCTCATCCTCTAGCCTTTGCCTTTTTAGTGTGTACCACTACAAGTGTTGAGATGACAGGTGTTTCAGTGTGTACCACAACAGGTATGCTGAGATGACAGGTGTGTACTGTGACGGGTATGCTGAGATGACAGGTGTGTACCATGATGGGTGTGGTGAGATGACAGGTGTGTACTGTGACAGGTGTGCTGAGATGACAGGTGTGTACCGTGACAGGTGTGCTGAGATGACAGGTGTGTACCATGACTGTTGTGCTGAGATTACAGGTGTGTACTGTGACAGGTGTGCTGAGATGACAGGTGTGTACCGAGACGGGTGTGCTGAGATGACAGGTGTGTACCACGACAGGTGTGCTGAGATGACAGGTGTGTACCGTGACGGGTGTGCTGAGATGACAGGTGTGTGTACCACTGTGGGTGTGCTGAGATGACAGGTGTGTACCGCGACAGGTGTGCTGAGATGATAGGTGTGTACCATGATGGGTGTGCTGAGATGACAGGTGTGTACCATGACGGGTGCTGAGATGACAGGTGTGTACCGTGACGGGTGTGCTGAGATGACAGGTGTGTGTACCACTGTGGGTGTGCTGAGATGACAGGTGTGTACCATGACGGGTGTGCTGGGATGACAGGTGTGTACCATGATGGGTGTGCTGAGATGACAGGTGTGTACCGTGACGGGTGTACTGAGATGACAGGTGTGTACCGTGACAGGTGTGCTGAGATGACAGGTGTGTACCACTGTGGGTGTGCTGAGATGACAGGTGTGTACCGTGACGGGTGTGCTGAGATGACAGGTGTGTGTACCATGACAGGTGTGCTGAGATGACAGGTGTGTACCGTGACGAGTGTGCTGAGATGACAGGTGTGTACCGTGACAGGTGTGCTGAGATGACAGGTGTGTACCGTGACGGGTGTGCTGAGATGACAGGTGTGTACCGTGACGGGTGTGCTGAGATGACAGGTGTGTACCGTGACGGGTGTGCTGAGATGACACGTGTGTACCGTGACTGGTGTGCTGAGATGACAGGTGTGTACCGTGACGGGTGTGCTGAGATGACAGGTGTGTACCAAGACGGGTGTGCTGAGATGACAGGTGTGTACCGTGATGGATGTGCTGAGATGACAGGTGTGTACTGTGACGGGTGTGCTGAGATGACAGGTGTGTACCATGACAGGTGTGTACCATGACAGGTGTGTACCACTGTGGGTGTGCTGAGACGACAGGTGTGTACCACACAGATGAGCTGAGATGACAGGTGTGTACCATGATGGGTGTGCTGAGATGACAGGTGTGTACTGTGACGGGTATGCTGAGATGACAGGTGTGTACCATGATGGGTGTGCTGAGATGACAGGTGTGTACCATGACAGGTGTGCTGAGATGACAGGTGTGTACCATGACAGGTGTGCTGAGATGACAGGTGTGTGTACCACTGTGGGTGTGCTGAGATGACAGGTGTGTACCATGACAGGTGTGCTGAGATGACAGGTGTGTACTGTGACGGATGTGCTGAGATGACAGGTGTGTACCATGATGGATGTGCTGAGATGACAGGTGTGTACCATGACGGGTGTGCTGAGATGACAGGTGTGTACCATGACGGGTGTGCTGAGATGACAGGTGTGTGTACCACTGTGGGTGTGCTGAGATGACAGGTGTGTACCATGACAGGTGTGCTGAGATGACAGGTGTGTACCATGACGGATGTGCTGAGATGACAGGTGTGTACCACACAGATGAGCTGAGATGACCGGCTGAGTCACGATTCTAGAATGAATATAAATTGCAAGGACAGGGGCTGGAGAGATGGCTCAGCAGTTAAGAGTGCCAGCTGCTCTTGTAGAGGACCTGGGTTCGATTTCCAGCACCCACATCGCGACTAAGAACCATCTTTAACTCCAGTTCCAGAGGAATCCAATGCCCTCTTCTGACCTCCATGGCATTGCACATCATGGGCGCACCAACCTACATGCAGACAGTACATTCATACACATAAAAATAATAAAATAAAAATTAAAAAAATATAAAATAAATTGCAAGGACAGTATTAGGACAGTTGGGAAAGTGGATCATGGATTGTGTATTAGAAAATAGTATTGGGGGGCTGGAGAGATGGCTCATGGGTTAAGAACATTGGCTGCTGTTGCAGAGGACCTGGGTTCAGTTCCCACCCATGTGGTGGCTGATAATTCCAGTTCTAGGAGATCCAATGCTCTCTTCTGGCCTCTTTGGGTACTATATGGTACACTTACATAAATGCAGGCAAAACACTCATATAAGAAAAGAAAACACGGGGCTGGAGAGATGGCCTAGTGGTTAAGAGCACCGACTGCTCTTGCAGAGGACCCGGGTTCAATCCTTAGCACCCACATGGCAACTGAGAACTGTGTTTAACTCCAGTTCCAGGGAAATCTGATACCTTCTTCTGACCTCCACGGCATTGCACGACACAGATGCACAGACCTACATGCAGACAGTACACTCATACACATAAAATAAAAAATAAATAAATAAAAATCTAAACACGTCAGATGTGGTGGCGCACGCCTTTGATCCCAGCACTCAGGAGCCAGAGGCAGGCGGATCTCTGTGAGTTCAAGGCCAGCCTGGTCTACATAGTGAGTTCCAAGCCAGTTGGGACTACAGGAAGATCCGTATCAGGAAGGGAGGGAGGGAAGGAAGGAGGAAGGGAGGAAGGGAGGGAGAAGAAAAAAGAAAAGAAAGAAAACAGTATTGGAACTGGCTAGATGGCTGAGTAAAGAGCTTGCTGCTAAGCCTGATGACATGAGTTCAATCTCCAGGATCCACATGGTGGAAGGAGAGACGTGACTTCTTCACGTTGTCACCTGACCTCCATGTGTGTGCCTTGGCACCTGTGCACCTACACACATGAACACAAATAAAATATAATTTGGAAAAACTTTAAGTTGAGGGGTTGGGTAGGACTCAGTGGGGGGACACTCCACAGGGAGACCCTGTCTCAAAAAGACCAAAAAAAAAAGTTTCTGCCTCAAAATAATAATAATAACAGTAATAATAATAATGATGATGATGATGATGATGATGATGGAGGCTGGAGAGATGGCTGCTTTTGTAGATGATATGGGTTCAGTTCTTAGCACGCACATGCTGGCTAACAGGTATCAGTAGCTGCAGCTCTGGGATCAGACCCCCTTTCCAGGCTCCTCACATGTCTCACACAGCCTCACTTATATACACGGAAGTACAGCACTCATACACAGAAAAATACAAATCAAATTTGGTCAGGCACGCAGCTAGAACATCCCAAGCCTGGGCTCCACGCCTGCTCTTCCAGATAGCCCTGTCATCCATGCTGTAGCATTTGTGCTCTGGTGTGTAAATAAATGCATCTTTTGTTTGGTTTTCTTTTAGGTGGAAATTTATTGAGACTGGGTCTCATGTAGCCCAGGTTAGCTTGGAGCTCAGCTTCTTAAGTGCTGGGGTCATCAAGCACATGGCACCATACCCACTCTAAATACCTTTAGTCCCTAAGGTTTCACAGAGGACAACTTCATGTGTGATTGAATAGTATACTGTTATATAATGCTGTCTGTGTAGCTACATACACAATTACATGTAACTGCCAGGTGTGGTGGCACACGCCTTTAATCCCAGCACTCAGGAGGCAGAGGCAGGCACATTTCTATGGGTTCAAGGCCAGCCTGGGCTACAGAGTGAGTTCCAGGTCAGCTGGGGCTACAGGGAGACCCTGTTTCAAAAACACCAAAGTTTCACATTATAGCCTAGGTTGGCCTCAAACTCATGGTGATCCTCCTGCTATAATGAAAAGTTAGGGGTGATTTTTTTTTTTAATTTCACTTTTGAAGGTCTGAGGATTTGGGGACAGCCCCTTGGGGTGATCTGGATGGTAATTCTCAAAGTGGTGATTTGTCCCTGGCAGGCTGTCCGCAAATGCCCCCTGCCTTTTATTTGTTTGAGACAAGATCTCTCTGTATAGCCCTGGCTGGTCTGAAACTCCTCCGTGTGTAGATCTCTCTGCCTCTGCCTCTGCCTCTGCCTCTGCCTCTGCCTCCTCATGCTGAGATTAGAGGTGCGTGCCACCATGTCCAGTTTTTTTATGCATGTGGGCATGCATGGGACAGAGTGCATGTAGTGCTCAGAGAACAACCTTTGAGAGTCAAACACAGGTTGTCGGGTTTGGTGGCCACTCATGTGACCGGGATCCCCAGTGGCCTGTTGTCCCCTGACTGAGAGCCCCTTCTGCTCAGCAGGCAGCCATGGCTTCCAAGCGCATCAGCCAGGAGACCTTTGATGCTGCGGTGCGGGAGAACATTGAGGAATTTGCAATGGGTGCAGAGGAGGCACTTCGGGAGGCTGTGGAGCAGTTCGAATCACAAGGTAAAGGTGCGGCCCTGAGGTGCGGGAATGACGTGAGGCCACCCCCAACCAGGAGTGGCAGCGAGGCACTGCCATCCTCGTCTCCTGTCTCCACTGCCTGCCTCCTTGAGCCCCAGCTTCACCTCAGAGCGAGAAAGACATAGCGGAGTCATTTGGCAGAGGTCCACACCCAGTCACCAAGAAGAACAAGAGACCACGTGACAGGGTGAACTTGAGATGAGGGTGACCGTGGTGGAGGCAGGGTGCTGGGCGTGAGCACAGCTTATTCCCTCCTGTCCTGTTCTCAGTCTAGCTCCACATTGGGCCAGGGCAGTGTGAACCAGAGAGTAGAAGAGAGAAGGTCCCAGGGGTCAGAGTCTGTCCTCAGGGCACATAGATGGGGTTCTCTAGTGGGGCAGTCAGAAGTAGGTGCTGCGGACAGGGCTGGGGGGCGCAATGAAATGCTTGCTGTATAAGCACGAGGACCTGGCTTTGATCTCCACAATCCATGTAGAACTCCAAGCATGATGCTTTGTGTGATCCCAATGCTGTGGAGACCAGACATGTGATGATGGGAGACCAGAGATGAGATGATAGGAGACCGGAGATGAGCTGATGGGAGACCGGAGATGAGACGATGGGAGACGGGAGATGAGATGATGGGAGACCGGAGATGAGACCATGGGAGACCGGAGATGAGATGATGATAGACCAGAGATGAGGTGATGGGAGACCGGAGATCAGATGATGGGAGACCGGAGATGAGACGATGGGAGACCGGAGATGAGACCATGGGAGACCGGAGATGAGATGATGGGAGACTGGAGATGAGATGATGGGAGACCGGAGATGAGACGATGGGAGACCGGAGATGAGACGATGGGAGACCGGAGATGAGATGATGATAGACCGGAGATGAGGTGACGGGAGACCAGAGATCAGATGATGGGAGACCGGAGATGAGATGATGGGAGACCGGAGATGAGATGATGGGAGACTAGAGATGAGATGATGGGAGACCAGAGATGAGGTGACAGGAGACCAGAGATCAGATGATGGGAGACTGGAGATGAGATGATGGGAGACGAGAGATGAGGTGACGGGAGACCGGAGATGAGATGATGATAGACCGGAGATGAGATGATGATAGACTGGAGATGAGATGATGATAGACCGGAGATGAGGTGACGGGAGACCGGAGATGAGATGATGATAGACCGGAGATGGGGTGACAGGAGACTGGAGTTGAGATGATAGACCAGAGATGGGGTGACAGGAGACTGGAGATGAGATGATGATAGACTGGAGATGAGATGATGATAGACCAGAGATGAGATGATGATAGACCGGAGATGGGGTGACGGGAGACCGGAGATGAGGTGACGGGAGACTGGAGATGAGATGATGATAGACCGGAGATGGGGTGACGGGAGACCGGAGATGAGGTGACGGGAGACTGGAGTTGAGATGATGATAGACCAGAGATGAGATGATGATAGACCGGAGATGGGGTGATGGGAGACCGGAGTTGAGGTGACGGGAGACTGGAGATGAGATGACAGGAGACCGGAGTTGAGGTGACGGGAGACTGGAGATGAGATGATGATAGACCGGAGATGGGGTGATGGGAGACCGGAGTTGAGGTGACGGGAGACTGGAGATGAGATGATGATAGACCGGAGATGAGATGGGAGACCAGAGATGTGCTGCTACTCTTGTTTGTTTGTGTTTGAGACCAGGGTCCTCATGTAGTCCAGGCTAGCCTCTTACTCATTTAACCAAAGCTGGCTTAAATTCTTGATCCTTTTGCCTCCAAGGATGACCAGTGTGCACCAGCATACCCAGGTGTGATCATAGCACTTAGGAGGCTGGGGCAGCCTAGGCTATATAACAGTACTATCCCAATAAAAACCTGCCAATGCTGGAAAGATAGCTCAGTGTTTAAGAGCACCTGATGGTCTTCCAGAGGAGCAGAGTTCAGTTCCCATCCCCAGGTCAGGCAGCTCACATCTGTATGTGACTCCAACTCTAAGGGATCTGAGTCCTTTTCTGGCTTCCACAGGCATCCTCACACACATGTGCATACTTACACAAAGACACAAGTACATACATTTAAAGCAAAGATAAAAAATGTACATACACATCCTAGCCAGAGGTGGTGGTGCACACTGTTAGTCTCAGTACTCTGGAGCCAGAGGCAGGTGGATCTCTGTGAGTGCTAGACCAGCCTGGTCTACATAATGCATTCCAGGCCACCTGGGGCTACAGGTGACCCTATCAGTGATATGAGTTCTGCAGGAGATGCTCTGTTACTCTGCTGCCTGTGTCTGGCCTGGGAAGGTGGGCCAGAGGCACTGGGAAGAACCATGGGTAAGGGTCCCCACTCTAAGGAAGAACCATGGGTGAAGGGTCCCGGTCTAAGGAAGAACCATGGGTGAAGGGTCCCCGTCTAAGGAAGAACCATGGGTGAAGGGTCCCCGTCTAAGGAAGAACCATGGGTGAAGGGTCCCTGTCTAAGGAAGAACCATGGGTGAAGGGTCCCGGTCTAAGGAACAACCATGGGTGAAGGGTCCCCATCTAAGGAACAACCATGGGTGAAGGGTCCCTGTCTAAGGACCTCCCAGCCCAGGAGCCAAAGAGGGGATCCCAAAGAATGAGGTGTCACTTGCTTCCAACATCCCTGTCTTCACCTCTGCAGGGGTTGATCTGAGCAACATTGTACAGACAGCACTGAAGGTGTCTGAGGGTGGCTGCCAGGATCCCGTGCATGACGTCCTCCAGGTAGGAGCAGGTACCCTCATGGCACTTTCTGGGTCTCTTCCCCAGATCCTACATGGCAAGACTCAGACCCTGAAGGCCACTGGTCAGTCCATCATGTGGCTGGTGGCATGCTGTAGCCATGTGTCCTCAAGTTCAAGTGAGGGCAGCCCAGCTTTGAGGCCAGCTGAGCTCCAAGAGGCCGTGTTCTGAGACACAGTGTGTGAATGCTCTGCCATCCCATCCTGGGACTGAGCTTATACAGAATAGTGTCTCGGGCTCAGAGACACTGAGTGTAATCCAAACTTCGGCCCATAATGTTTATACAGCAATTGCTTGACCCAGGAGCCATCTACCTACCCTTGACTTTTACAAAAAAATAATCTCTTGGTCTAGAGAGATGGCTCACCCACTAAGAGCACTGGCTGCTCTTGCAAAAGACCTGGATTCAATTCCCAGCGCCCATATGGCAGCTGACAACCGTCTGTAACTCCAGTTCCAGGGGATCCAATACTGTCTTCTGACTTTCATGGGCATCGAATGACATGGTGCCCTTACACACATGCAGGCATTATACTCACACATTTAAAAAAAAAAAATAGGCTGGAGAGATGGCTCAATGGTTAAGAGTGCCGACTGCTCTTGCAGAGAACCTGGGTTCGATTCCCAGCACCCACATGGCGGCTAAGAACTGTCTTTTTTTTTTTTTTTTTTTGGTCTTTTCGAGACAGGGTCTCCTGGTAGTCCCAGCTGGTCCTGGAACTCAATATCTGTAGACCAGCTGGCCTTGAACCACAAAGATCCGCCTGCCTCGCCTCCCAAGTGCTAGGATTAAAGGCGTGCGCCACCACGCCCGGCTAAGAAACTGTCTTTAACTCCAGTTCCAGGGCAATCCGACTCTCCTTCCTGACCTCTGCGGCATTGCACACACCAGGTGCACCAACCTACATGCAGACAGTACACTCATACACATAAAAATAATAATAAGCTGGGCATGGTGACATGCACCTTTAATTCTAGCACTGGGGAGGCAGAGGCAGGCGGATCTTTGTGAGTTCAAGGCCAGCCTGATCACAGAATGAGTTCCAGGACAGCTGGGACTAAGAGAGACCCGTGTCTCAAAAGACCAAAATAAATAAATAAATAAAACAAAAATAAATAAATAATTGTGTGGTGTGTGTGGTGTGTGCAGACACAAGCATGCTGAGGTGCATGTGTGGTGGTCACAGAGAACTTGTAGGAATCAGTTCTCTCCCCATTAGATCATAGGCATCAAACCCAGGCCAGCCCAACCAAACCCCTCTGGGCTGCTGTTTCCCCCAGTCTCCCTTTTAGGACAGATGCCTGTGACCCATGCATGCTGCAGTCATGTCCTTTGACTGGTGTCCACACCTGGTTCACTATTCTCTCTCATCATTCCCCACATGCCTTGGAGCTGGACCTGAGAAACTAGTGTGTGGGGTACACCTTCAGTGGGAGGGAGGCATCTTGATGGGCCAGTGTGACTGACATGGCTTTCTCTTTCCAGAAGTGCTGTGTGGCTCAGTTACACTATGTATCCGTCCCACACAGCAGCCTCCCGTGGCTGTGATGACTGTGTCTGGCTGGACACAGCAGCTGATTTTACCTGAGGCTTTCTTGGCTACACTTGAGTTGGACTCTGTAATATGTCTGAATTCACATGCGTGCCTGGCACTTCTGTCTCTGTATGGCCTCCAGTACTCAGGCCTCCTGAAAGTGCAGGCGTGGTCAGGTATGGCCTCCAGTACTCAGGCCTCCTGAAAGTGCAGGCATGGTCAGGAGCATGGCGCAGAGCACACATCTAGCATACAGACCCTGGATTCCATCCCCAGCAATATTTTTTTTTGTCTTTTTGAGACAGGGTCTCCCTTAGTCCCAGCTGTCCTGGAACTCTCTTAACCAGGCTGGTCTTGAACCCAGAGATCCACCTGCCTCTGCCTCCCAAGCGCTGGGATTAAAGGCTCCGGCACCACCATTCCCCCCCAGCAAAATTTTTTTAAAAAGAAAGAATAGATTTAATCCCAACACTTGGGAGGCAGAGGCAGGCAGATCTCTGAGTTCAAGTCCAGCCTGGTCTACAGAGCAAGCTCCAGACCAGCTGGGGCTACAGGGAGACCCCGTCTCAAAAACACCAAAAAAGAAAATACAGCCAGGCTTGGTGGTGCATGCCTTTAATCCAGCACTTGAGGCAGAGGCAAATTGGATTTCTCTGAGTTCAAGGCCAGCCTGATCTACATAGGGAGTAGTGAGTTCCAGGCCAGCTGGGCTACAGAGGGACCCTACTCAGAAAAAAAAAAAAAAAAAAGAAAGAAAGAGAGAATAGAATAAATGGAACGTGGGCTGCAGTGCTGGTCAGACATGAGATGATGTGCTGCTCTCACAGAGGACCTGAATGATCCCTGCACCCACCACGATGGCTGACAGCCACCCACAACACAGTTCCAGGATCCAATGGCTCCACAAGCAGCGACACATATGCTGCACTTATACACATGACATACAAAGGTAGGGCAAGTGGGCGGAAGGATGGCAGGGTTGCTCAGTGGATAATGGTGCTTGCCACCAAGCCTGCTACCTAAATTTGATCCAGAACCCACATCATATAAGGGTATAACCAATCCCTTTAACCTCCTGCAAATGGCCATGGTGGTGTGTGGGGAGGGTGTATGCTTACACACACACACACACACACGCCCCCAAATAAAATAGATTTTTTTTCTTTTAAATGAAAAAGGAGGGCTGGAGAGATGACTCAGCGTGTTAAAAAGCACTGGCTCTCTCTTGCAGAGGACCCCAGATTTGATTCCCACACCCATATAGACTAAAAAAAAAAGAAAAGTGGCTAGGTATGGTGGCACACACATTTAATCCCAGCACTCAGGAGGCAGAGGCAGGTAGATTTCTGAGACGTCAAGGCCAGCCCTGGTCTACATAGTGAATCCAGTCCCAGCAGGTAGATTTCTGGGACCTCAAGGCCAGCTGGGCCTAAGGGGAGACCTTGTCTCAAAAGATATAATAAATAATAAATAATAAATAAATAAATAATAAATAATAAATAAACTGGAGGCAAGTTGTAGCTCAGTGACAGAGTAATCTATCTGCCTATGTGCATGCTGTTTAATCCTAGTATTTATTTTGGAAACTTTGGTATTGGATTTTTTGTGTATGTTTATACAGAACTACCTAGTTTTTTTATTTATTTTTTTATTTTTAATTTTTTTGGTCGTTTTGAGACAGAGGGTCTCCCTGTAGCTCCAGGTGTGCCTGGAACTTGCAATATGTAGACACAGTGCCTTGAACTCCAAGAGATCGGCCTGCCTCTACTTCCCGAGTGCTGGATTAATATTTTTCATAGTGGTATAGCTCTGATTCCAGCATCCAGGAAGCTGAAGCAGGAGGATTCAGAAGGGTTCAAGGCCAGTCTAAGCTGGTATATTAAGACCTGTTTTGGGGCTGGAAAGATGATGGTGCGGCTATTAAGAGCACTTGCTGCTCCTGTAGAGGACCCCGTTGGTTTCCAGCATGCACCTGGGCAACTCACAGCAGCGTGGTAACTCCAGCTCCCAGGGACTGAACCGCACTTCTGTGCTTGTGGGCACAATGCCACAAAGACACACACATGCAACATAGATTAATGAGCGAAGACTCAGCACTGGAGAGGATGGCTCGCAGTTAAGAGCAACTGACTGCTCTTCCTTGGACCTAGGTTCAGGTCCCAGCAACCCACATGCTGGCAAAATCACCTGTACTCCATTTCCAGGGGGTCTAGCGCCATCTTCTGCGGCCTCAATGACCATTGTCATGCACACAGTGCACTTAGCATACAATATAGGTAAAACCACTCATACACATAAGATTAAAACAAAATAAAGATCCTGCCTCAAACAGTACAGGTGTGGGAGTGTCCATCCTGGGCCTTGGTCTGGGGTGAGGATCCCCGGCGTCCAGAGGCTCTCACCCAGCAACTGACATTGCTATGTTCTCCCCAGATTCTGAGTGACCTACAGGATTCCCTGGCGGGCTCCCAGCCGCAGGAGATGTTGGTGCACCTTGCCCGCTTTTGTGAACAGTGCAGGCAGCAGAAGGGCAGCCGTTTCCTGGCAGCCCAGAAGGGGGCCTACCCTGTCCTCCTGGCTGCCTGGCAGCTGGCCACCACACAGCACCAGGGCCTCCTGCTCCAGGCCCTCAGCGCCCTGGCAGCACTGACTGACGGTCAGCCTGACCTTCTGGACGCCCAGGGCTTGCAGCTGCTGGTAGCCACGCTCTCGCAGAATGCTGCAGATGCGGTGCTCACATGCTGCGGGATCCGCTGTGTGCGCCACGCCTGCCTGAAGCACGAGCAGAATCGGCAGGGCCTGGTGAAGGTTGGCGTGCTGCCCCTGCTCACCACAGCCATCACCCAGCACAGCCAGCATGCCGATGTAGTCAGGGAGGCCTGCTGGGCCCTGCGAATCATGACCTTCGATGATGACATCCGAGTGCCCTTTGGCCACGCTCATGAGCATGCCAAGATGATTGTTCAGGAGCACAGAGGCCTGAAGGTGCTCATTGAGGCTGCCAGAGGTAAGAACCATACTGGGGAGAATGGGGTAGACATTTGAGGGTGTGGCCTGGGGTAGAGCCCCTGCTTAAATCCCCCAGTGAGGGGCTGGGGGCGTGGCTCAGCAAGTAAAGTCCTGCCTGGCTTCAGGGGCCCTGGGTTTGTTCTCAGCACCACAAAGGTAAACAAAGCAGCCCTCCACTGGTCTGCACAAGGTTATAAGTTCTTGGGCACGTGTTTCAGGCGGCTGCTTTGAGTCAGCCATAGAGAGTCATGATGTTGGTCTTCACATCTTAAATCTGCTGTCTACCCATCAGTCCTCTGCATGCTGAGAGTGCCTGACCCATCATTGGAGCACAGAAGGTGCTAGAAGGATGAGTCCTCTATGGCTCTGGCTCCATGACCAGACCCGTGTGTGAGATTCCTACTCTGTCTGAGAGACAGGTCTGGCTCAGTCTCCCCTCTACATCTCCAGAGGAGCTGGAAAAAAAAAAGCTCCGAGCTAGGCTTGGGCCACCCCTTTATCCAAGCACTCAGGGGACAGAGGGAGACAGATCTCTGAGTTCAAGGCCAGGCTCGGTCTACATAGGCCAGGCTGGGCTACAGGGAACCCTGTCTTTTTTTTTTAATTATTAATATTTGTTATTTTTAAGGATTCTACAATATAATAGCACAGTTGTTTTCAGATAACGTTGATGTTGCTCAGTTTGCGTACAATTAGGTAATTGGTGCATTTGGAAGTATCTATGTCCAAATTTTGAACAACCCAAGGTTCCATAGTCCAGTTGGAGAAGGGAGACCCTGTCTTAAAAGACCAAAATAAAATAAAGTAAAGTAAAAAAATAATAAAATAAAAAATCTTGGCCAGGCAATCTGGAAACGGCTGCTTTTCTGAGGATTTGTTTTGCACATTTCTTTCTTATTTTATGTAATTTTCATGTGTATGAATGTATGTCTGCATGTAGGTTTGTGCACCCGTGTCATCAATGCCAACGGAGGTCAGAAGAGGGTTTGGGATCCCCTGGAACTGGAGTGTAAAGACGGTTCTCAGCTGCCATGTGGGTGCTGGGGATAGAACCGGGGTCCTCCCGCAAGAGCAGTCAGTGCTCTTAACCAAGTGCCATCTCTCCAGCCTCTTGTTTGCACATTTTTAGTTTATGGTAGCTTGAATTAGGCTCCCCCAGAGAGATGGGCTAGAAGTATATATGCTCGGAATTCTTTCTTTCTCCTGGCCTTCTTTCGAAGTGCTGTTGGAATTCAGAGCCTTGCACATGTTACGTACACACCCTACCTCTGAGCTTCACCCAAGTAATTCTTTGAAGGGAACGGCTCACATTCTGGAAGACTTTCAAATCTGCAGGCCCCAGGGTGGGCTAGAGACTCCCACAAGCTCCCAGGCTGGTTCTTTCTCTGCAGAGAACCCTGCTTCCCACTTACTAAGTCCTTCATTGGATTGGATGAGGCCTCATCTCCTTCGCTCACAGGCTAGTGACATCACAGCCCACCAAGCTTAGCCTCGGGGCCATGGGAGGGCATCTGGCCAGGTGGGCTCCTACACTGAGCATCACAGAGCTCCAGATGGATTTCAGGGTCACGTGGACATCAGAACCGCCTGCAGCACCCACCCGTCCCCCAGCTTCCTGCCACTCTTAGGAAAGCCACTCCCACTCAAAACCCTAAAAGTAGTGTCAGAAGTTTTATTTATTTGAGTGCCATCCACTTTTCATTTTTTAAAATTTTATTTTTATTTTATGTATACGTGGTGTATTGCCTCATGTATCTAATGCACCTTGTGTCATGTAGTGCTCACGAGGACAGAAGAGGGCATCAGATCCCCTGGAACTGGAGTTACCAACAGTTTTGTTAGCCATCACCATGTGGATGCTGGGATTTGAATCTGGGTCCTCTGGAAGAACATCCCATGTTCTTAATTGCTAAGGCCATCTCTCCAGCCCCCACTTTTCTATTTTTAGGGGATGCCTTAAGTTGGTCTGGAAAATACTTGGAGCATGGGAATGGAGGTGGAGCAGCCTAGGGTCACTGTTCCTGAAGCAGCCAGCAGGGGGCGATGCATGCCCAGCTAGCAGGAGGTGATGCATGCCCAGCCAGCAGGGGGCAATGCATGCCCAGCCAGCAGGGGGCGATGCATGCCCAGCTAGCAGGAGGTGATGCATGCCCAGCCAGGGGGTAGGCAGCCAGCCTGCAAGGTGAGGCCCTGCTCTCCAGAGCTGCAGGCCCTTTCCACACCCCCATCTCTTCCTGGCTTCCTCCCAGCCCTTTCTCTCCTCCTACCTCCTCACAGCGTTCCCCAACAACCCTGGCGTCCTGAGTGAACTCTGCAGCACCCTGTCCCGCCTGGCTGTCCGCAACGAATTCTGCCAAGAGGTTGTGGACTTGGGGGGCCTCGACATGCTGGTGACCTTGCTGGCTGACTGCAGTGACCATCAGGTGGGGCCCAGAGTCCGTCCTTCTCCAGGCTCCTGGCCAGACCAACCTTCTCACTGGAGGAAGTGGTAGGGGCAGAGTGTGGGGAGCAGAGTGCCCCACATCGCTCACGCCCTTTTTTCCTTGTTTTCCTGTGCTGATGGTCAAACCAGTGTCCCCTGTGGTGTGAGCCCTCTGCCATTGAGCCACACCCCAGCCTTTTTTTTTTTTGTTGTTTTGAGGACAGGTCTCCCTCTGTGTAGCCCCGCTTGCCCTCAATCTTGCAGTCTTCTTGAAAGCTGCAAGTGCCCAGATACAGTGCATGAGCCACCACACTTGACTGCACACATGTGTTGTTTAAGATTTTTTTTTCTTCAATTCTTTTATTATTTTTAATAGTTTTTTTTTTTGCTATGTGTAAGTGCATCGATGGTGTCCTGCATGGAAGTTGTGGAGCAGAGAAGGTGCCTCAGATCCCCACATACAACTGGGAGTTAACAGTGGAGTAACAAGTAGTTGTCAGCTGCTGTGTGTGGTAACTACCTGGGTCCCCACCAGAGCAGCCCAGTGCACTTAACTGCTGATCNATCCCGTGCATGACGTCCTCCAGGTAGGAGCAGGTACCCTCATGGCACTTTCTGGGTCTCTTCCCCAGATCCTACATGGCAAGACTCAGACCCTGAAGGCCACTGGTCAGTCCATCATGTGGCTGGTGGCATGCTGTAGCCATGTGTCCTCAAGTTCAAGTGAGGGCAGCCCAGCTTTGAGGCCAGCTGAGCTCCAAGAGGCCGTGTTCTGAGACACAGTGTGTGAATGCTCTGCCATCCCATCCTGGGACTGAGCTTATACAGAATAGTGTCTCGGGCTCAGAGACACTGAGTGTAATCCAAACTTCGGCCCATAATGTTTATACAGCAATTGCTTGACCCAGGAGCCATCTACCTACCCTTGACTTTTACAAAAAAATAATCTCTTGGTCTAGAGAGATGGCTCACCCACTAAGAGCACTGGCTGCTCTTGTGCAAAAGACCTGGATTCAATTCCCAGCGCCCAAATGGCAGCTGACAACCGTCTGTAACTCCAGTTCAGGGGATCCAATACTGGTTCCGTAGACTTTCATGGGCATACGAATGACATGGTGCCCTTACAACACATGCAGGCATTATACTCACACATTTAAAAAAAAAAAATAGGCGGGAGAGATGGCTCAATGGTTAAGAGGCGACTGCTCTTGAGAGAACCTGGGTTCGATTCCCAGCACCCACATGGCGGCTAAGAACTGTCTTTTTTTTTTTTTTTTTTTTGTCTTTTCGAGACAGGGTCTCCCTGTAGTCCCAGCTGTCCTGGAACTCACTCTGTAGACCAGGCTGGCCTTGAACTCACAAAGATCCGCCTGCCTCTGCCTCCCAAGTGCTAGGATTAAAGGCGTGCGCCACCACGCCCGGCTAAGAACTGTCTTTAACTCCAGTTCCAGGGCAATCCGACTCTCTCTTCTGACCTCTGCGGCATTGCACAACACAGGTGCACCAACCTACATGCAGACAGTACACTCATACACATAAAAAATAATAAATAAGCTGGGCATGGTGACATGCACCTTTAATTCTAGCACTGGGGAGGCAGAGGCAGGCGGATCTTTGTGAGTTCAAGGCCAGCCTGATCTACAGAATGAGTTCCAGGACAGCTGGGACTACAGAGAGACCCTGTCTCAAAAAGACCAAAATAAATAAATAAATAAATACAATAAATAAATAAATAATTGTGTGTGTGTGTGTGTGTGCAGACACAAGCATGCTGAGGTGCATGTGTGGTGGTCACAGGAGAACTTGTAGGAATCAGTTCTCTCCCCATTAGATCATAGGCATCAAACCCAGGCCAGCCCAACCAAACCCCTCTGGGCTGCTGTTTCCCCCAGTCTCCCTTTTAGGACAGATGCCTGTGACCCATGCATGCTGCAGTCATGTCCTTTGACTGGTGTCCACACCTGGTTCACTATTCTCTCTCATCATTCCCCACATGCCTTGGAGCTGGACCTGAGAAACTAGTGTGTGGGGTACACCTTCAGTGGGAGGGAGGCATCTTGATGGGCCAGTGTGACTGACATGGCTTTCTCTTTCCAGAAGTGCTGTGTGGCTCAGTTACACTATGTATCCGTCCCACACAGCAGCCTCCCGTGGCTGTGATGACTGTGTCTGGCTGGACACAGCAGCTGATTTTACCTGAGGCTTTCTTGGCTACACTTGAGTTGGACTCTGTAATATGTCTGAATTCACATGCGTGCCTGGCACTTCTGTCTCTGTATGGCCTCCAGTACTCAGGCCTCCTGAAAGTGCAGGCGTGGTCAGGTATGGCCTCCAGTACTCAGGCCTCCTGAAAGTGCAGGCATGGTCAGGAGCATGGCGCAGAGCACACATCTAGCATACAGACCCTGGATTCCATCCCCAGCAATATTTTTTTTTTGTCTTTTTGAGACAGGGTCTCCCTTAGTCCCAGCTGTCCTGGAACTCTCTCTGTACACCAGGCTGGTCTTGAACTCCCAGAGATCCACCTGCCTCTGCCTCCCAAGCGCTGGGATTAAAGGCCTGCACCACCATTCCCAGCCCCAGCAAATATTTTTTTAAAAAGAAAGAATAGATTTAATCCCAACACTTGGGAGGCAGAGGCAGGCAGATCTCTGAGTTCAAGTCCAGCCTGGTCTACAGAGCAAGCTCCAGACCAGCTGGGGCTACAGGGAGACCCCGTCTCAAAAACACCAAAAAAAGAGAATACAGCCAGGCTTGGTGGTGCATGCCTTTAATCCCAGCACTTGGGAGGCAGAGGCAATTGGATTTCTCTGAGTTCAAGGCCAGCCTGATCTACATAGGGAGTAGTGAGTTCCAGGCCAGCTGGGCTACAGAGGGACCCTATCTCAGAAAAAAAAAAAAAAAAAGAAAAGAAAGAGAGAATAGAATAAATGGAACGTGGGCTGCAGTGCTGGTCAGACATGAGATGATGTGCTGCTCTCACAGAGGACCTGGATGGATCCCTGCACCCACACGATGGCTGACAGCCACCCACAACATCAGTTCCAGGGATCCAATGGCTCCACAAGCAGCGCACACATATGCTGCACTTATACACATGACATACAAAGGTAGGGCAAGTGGGCGGAAGGATGGCAGGGTTGCTCAGTGGATAATGGTGCTGGCCACCAAGCCTGCTACCTAAATTTGATCCCAGAACCCACATCATATAAGGGTATAGACCAATCCCTTTAACCTCTGCACATGGCCATGGTGTGTGTGGGGAGGGTGTATGCTTACACACACACACACACACACGCCCCCAAATAAAATAGATTTTTTTTCTTTTAAATGAAAAAGGAGGGCTGGAGAGATGACTCAGCTGTTTAAAAGCACTGGCTGCTCTTGCAGAGGACCCAGATTTGATTCCCAACACCCATATAAGACTAAAAAAAAAAGAAAAGTGGCTAGGTATGGTGGCACACACATTTAATCCCAGCACTCAGGAGGCAGAGGCAGGTAGATTTCTGAGACGTCAAGGCCAGCCTGGTCTACATAGTGAATTCCAGGCCAGCAGGTAGATTTCTGGGACCTCAAGGCCAGCTGGGCCTAAGGGGAGACCTTGTCTCAAAAAGATATAAATAAATAAATAAATAAATAAATAAATAAATAAATAAATAAATAAATACAACTGGAGGCCAAGGTGTAGCTCAGTGACAGAGTATCTATCTGCCTAGTGTGCATGCTGTTTAATCCCTAGTATTTATTTTTGGAAACTTTGTATTGGATTTTTGTGTATTTTATACAGAACTCCCTAGTATTTTTATTTATTTTTTATTTTTATTTTTTTGTCGTTTTGAGACAGGGTCTCCCTGTAGCTCCAGGTGGCCTGGAACTTGCTATGTAGACCAGGCTGGCCTTGAACTCACAGAGATCTGCCTGCCTCTGCTTCCCGAGTGCTGGAATTAGTATTTTTTTCAAGGTGAGTATAGTGGCTCTGGATTCCAGCATCCAGGAAGCTGAAGCAGGAGGATTCAGAAGGGTTCAAGGCCAGTCTAAGCTGTATATTAAGACCCTGTGTTGGGGCTGGAAAGATGATGGTGCGGCTATTAAGAGCACTTGCTGCTCCTGTAGAGGACCCCGGTTGGTTTCCAGCATGCACCTGGGCAACTCACAGCAGCTGTAACTCCAGCTCCAGGGATCTGACCGCACTTCTGTGCTTGTGGGCACAGATGCCACAAAGACACACACATGCACATAATTAATGAGCGAAAGACTCAGCACTGGAGAGATGGCTCTGCAGTTAAGAGCACTGACTGCTCTTGCCTTGGACCTAGGTTCAGGTCCCAGCACCCACATGCTGGCTAACAATCACCTGTACCTCCAGTTCCAGGGGGTCTAGCGCCATCTTCTGGCCTCAATGACCATTGCATGCACACAGTGCACTTAGCATACAATATAGGTAAAACACTCATACACATAAGATTAAAACTAAAAATTAAAGATCCTGCCTCAAAACAGTACAGGTGTGGGAGTGTCCATCCTGGGCCTTGGTCTGGGGTGAGGATCCCCGGCGTCCAGAGGCTCTCACCCAGCAACTGACATTGCTATGTTCTCCCCAGATTCTGAGTGACCTACAGGATTCCCTGGCGGGCTCCCAGCCGCAGGAGATGTTGGTGCACCTTGCCCGCTTTTGTGAACAGTGCAGGCAGCAGAAGGGCAGCCGTTTCCTGGCAGCCCAGAAGGGGGCCTACCCTGTCCTCCTGGCTGCCTGGCAGCTGGCCACCACACAGCACCAGGGCCTCCTGCTCCAGGCCCTCAGCGCCCTGGCAGCACTGACTGACGGTCAGCCTGACCTTCTGGACGCCCAGGGCTTGCAGCTGCTGGTAGCCACGCTCTCGCAGAATGCTGCAGATGCGGTGCTCACATGCTGCGGGATCCGCTGTGTGCGCCACGCCTGCCTGAAGCACGAGCAGAATCGGCAGGGCCTGGTGAAGGTTGGCGTGCTGCCCCTGCTCACCACAGCCATCACCCAGCACAGCCAGCATGCCGATGTAGTCAGGGAGGCCTGCTGGGCCCTGCGAATCATGACCTTCGATGATGACATCCGAGTGCCCTTTGGCCACGCTCATGAGCATGCCAAGATGATTGTTCAGGAGCACAGAGGCCTGAAGGTGCTCATTGAGGCTGCCAGAGGTAAGAACCATACTGGGGAGAATGGGGTAGACATTTGAGGGTGTGGCCTGGGGTAGAGCCCCTGCTTAGAATCCCCCAGTGAGGGGCTGGGGGCGTGGCTCAGCAGTAAAGTGCCTGCCTGGCTTCAGGAGGCCCTGGGTTTGTTCTCAGCACCACAAAGGTAAACAAAGCAGCCCTCCACTGGTCTGCACAAGGTTATAAGTTCTTGGGCACGTGTTTCAGGCGGCTGCTTTGAGTCAGCCATAGAGAGTCATGATGTTGGTCTTCACATCTTAAATCTGCTGTCTACCCATCAGTCCTCTGCATGCTGAGAGTGCCTGACCCATCATTGGAGCACAGAAGGTGCTAGAAGGATGAGTCCTCTATGGCTCTGGCTCCATGACCAGACCCGTGTGTGAGATTCCTACTCTGTCTGAGAGACAGGTCTGGCTCAGTCTCCCCTCTACATCTCCAGAGGAGCTGGAAAAAAAAAAAAGCTCCGAAGCTAGGCTTGGGGCCACCCCTTTAATCCCAGCACTCAGGGGACAGAGGGAGACAGATCTCTGAGTTCAAGGCCAGCCTGGTCTACATAGGTCCAGGCCAGCTGGGGCTACAGGGAGACCCTGTCTTTTTTTTTTTAATTATTAATATTTGTTTATTTTTAAGGGATTCTACAATATAATAGCACAGTTGTTTTCAGATAACATTGATGTTGCTCAGTTTGCCGTACAATTAGGTAATTGGTGCATTTCGCAAGTATCTATGTCCAAATTTTGAACAACCCAAGGTTCCCATAGTCCAGTTGGAGAAGGGAGACCCTGTCTTAAAAAGACCAAAATAAAATAAAGTAAAGTAAAATATAATAATAAAATAAAAAATCTTGGCCAGGCAATCTGGAAACGGCTGCTTTTCTGAGGATTTGTTTGCACATTTCTTTCTTATTTTATGTAATTTTCATGTGTATGAATGTACTGTCTGCATGTAGGTTTGTGCACCCGTGTCATGCAATGCCACGGAGGTCAGAAGAGGGTTTTGGACTCCCCTGGAACTGGAGTTAAAGACGGTTCTCAGCTGCCATGTGGGTGCTGGGGATAGAACCGGGGTCCTCCGCAAGAGCAGTCAGTGCTCTTAACCACTAGGCCATCTCTCCAGCCTCTTGTTTGCACATTTTTAGTTTATGGTAGCTTGAATTAGGCTCCCCCAGAGAGATGGGCTAGAAGTATATATGCTCGGAATTCTTTCTTTCTCCTGGCCTTCTTTCGAAGTGCTGTTGGAATTCAGAGCCTTGCACATGTTACGTACACACCCTACCTCTGAGCTTCACCCAAGTAATTCTTTGAAGGGAACGGCTCACATTCTGGAAGACTTTCAAATCTGCAGGCCCCAGGGTGGGCTAGAGACTCCCACAAGCTCCCAGGCTGGTTCTTTCTCTGCAGAGAACCCTGCTTCCCACTTACTAAGTCCTTCATTGGATTGGATGAGGCCTCATCTCCTTCGCTCACAGGCTAGTGACATCACAGCCCACCAAGCTTAGCCTCGGGGCCATGGGAGGGCATCTGGCCAGGTGGGCTCCTACACTGAGCATCACAGAGCTCCAGATGGATTTCAGGGTCACGTGGACATCAGAACCGCCTGCAGCACCCACCCGTCCCCCAGCTTCCTGCCACTCTTAGGAAAGCCACTCCCACTCAAAACCCTAAAAGTAGTGTCAGAAGTTTTATTTGAGTGCCATCCCACTTTTCTATTTTTAAATATTTTATTTTTATTTTATGTATACGTGTGTATTGCCTCCATGTATCTAAGTGCACCTGTGTCATGTAGTGCTCACGGAGGACAGAAGAGGGCATCAGATCCCCTGGAACTGGAGTTACCAACAGTTGTTAGCCACCATGTGGATGCTGGGATTTGAATCTGGGTCCTCTGGAAGAACATCCCATGTTCTTAATTGCTAAGCCATCTCTCCAGCCCCCACTTTTCTATTTTTAGGGGATGCCTTAAGTTGGTCTGGAAAATACTTGGAGCATGGGAATGGAGGTGGAGCAGCCTAGGGTCACTGTTCCTGAAGCAGCCAGCAGGGGGCGATGCATGCCCAGCTAGCAGGAGGTGATGCATGCCCAGCCAGCAGGGGGCAATGCATGCCCAGCCAGCAGGGGGCGATGCATGCCCAGCTAGCAGGAGGTGATGCATGCCCAGCCAGGGGGTAGGCAGCCAGCCTGCAAGGTGAGGCCCTGCTCTCCAGAGCTGCAGGCCCTTTCCACACCCCCATCTCTTCCTGGCTTCCTCCCAGCCCTTTCTCTCCTCCTACCTCCTCACAGCGTTCCCCAACAACCCTGGCGTCCTGAGTGAACTCTGCAGCACCCTGTCCCGCCTGGCTGTCCGCAACGAATTCTGCCAAGAGGTTGTGGACTTGGGGGGCCTCGACATGCTGGTGACCTTGCTGGCTGACTGCAGTGACCATCAGGTGGGGCCCAGAGTCCGTCCTTCTCCAGGCTCCTGGCCAGACCAACCTTCTCACTGGAGGAAGGGTAGGGGTCAGAGTGTGGGAGCAGAGTGCCCCCACATCCTCACGGCCCTTTTTTCCTTGTTTTCCTGTGCTGGATGTCAAACCAGTGTCCCCTGTGTGTGAGCCCTCTGCCATTGAGCCACACCCCAGCCCTTTCTTTGTCCTGTTTTGAGACCAGGTCTCCCTCTGTGTAGCCCCGGCTGCCCTCAATCTTGCAGTCTTCTTGAAAGCTGCAAGTGCCAGATAACAGGCATGAGCCACCACACTTGACTGCACACATGTGTGTTTAAAGATTTTTCTTTCTTCAAATTCTTTTTTATTTTTATGTATATGAGTGTTTTGCCCGCATGTAAGTGCATCGTGTCCTGCAATGCCAGTGGAGGCCAGAAGAGGGCCTCAGATCCCCTACAACTGGAGTTACAGTGGAGTAACAAGTAGTTGTCAGCTGCTGTGTGTGGTAACTACCTGGGTCCCCACCAGAGCAGCCAGTGCACTTAACTGCTGAGCTGACTCCTGACCCGGCAGCTGTATTTGAGCCCCAGCCATGGCCCAGCCCGGAGCAGGGAGTGCACGCCGCCCCCGCCAGGTGAGGCCTGCAGAAAAGCTTGCAGGGCAGCTGCTGCCGTAAGCCAATGTCAGCTGTGCCGTTTCTGAACAGGTGACAGCACAGGAGCAAAGGTATTTTCCTGGCAGACAGTGAGACATCAGATTCCCCCAGCTGTGTCAGAAGTGAGCGGTTCCCAACCGTCTCCTGTCCGTGCTCCACTCAGGGTGCTCAGTGCTCTTCCCAAGTCACATCTCATGGACCATCTGTCCCTGGGAGGGTGGGTGAGGCAGGTCCCTCACCAGCTCCAGCCAGCACAGTGACCTGCTGTTACCCGGAAGCCTGGGACCCTGGGGCAGCCACATGGGTTCAAACCAAGAAACAGTCTCAGAGTCGTCCTCCACCCCCCTCCCACCACCCAGCAAGCTCAAGGTTTACAGTCAGAAGACCCAGGCTGTAAGTGACCAGACCATATTGTCCTAGCAGGACCTCGTGAAGCAAGTGCTGAGTGCCTTAAGGGCCATCGCAGGCAATGATGACGTGAAGGATGCCATTGTCCGAGCTGGTGGCACTGACTCCATCGTGGCTGCCATGACCCGGCACCTGGCCAGCTCCCAGGTACCCACCCTGGGCCTTGGGCACAGATCTCTGGGGATGGCCACCGCTCACTGTGAGCAGTCAGCGAGGGCGGCAGCAGCATCCCATCAGTCCTCACTGCTGCAGTGCCCTCTGACTCCTGATACCCAGGCCAGCAGAGGCCTGCCAGAACGCAGAGTGCCCAGGGCAGGTGGCCAGGCGGCTGATAGCCAGGGAGGAAACTGCCTGCCTGCCTGCCTGCCTGCCTGCCTGTCTGAGCCTTCCTCTACCTCACAGGTGTGTGAGCACAGCTGTGCAGCGCTCTGTGTCCTCGCATTGCGAAAGCCTGAAAACAGCCGTGTCATCGTGGAGGGCGGCGGGGCCCTGGCTGCACTGCAGGCCATGAAGGCACACCCTCAGGAAGCAGGTGTCCAGGTGCGGAGTGGCCATCTCTGCCCTTTCCATCCCACCACTGTCCTGCTAGGACCTGAACCCATGGCCCCTTTCTTTGCCAACTAAGCATGTGGAGCTGGGTGCTCAGGCTCATGGTTCTAACACTGAGGAGGCTCGGAGGCTGAGGCAGGAGGATTGCCACAATTCAAGGCCAACCTGGGCTACACTGGGTTCCAGGACAGCCTGGGCAACTTGAGAGACCCCGTCTCAGAACGACAGATTCATAATCATCATATTCTCTGTCTCTCTGTCTCTGTCTCTCTCTTCCTAGGGATGTCTCCTTTCCTGTCTCCTATATATTTCTGCATTAATCTCCTTTACTTTTTTCTTTCCTTGGGGAGGGGAGGTTTTTTCCTTTATTTTTATTTATTTATTTATTATTTATTTATTTATTTAGTCTTTTCGAGACAGGGTCTCCTTGTAGCCCCAGCTGTCTTGGAATTCGCTCTGTAGACCAAGCTGGCCTTGAACTCACAAAGATCCGCCTGCCTCTGCCTCCCAAGTGCTAGGATTAAAGGCGTGTGCCACCACGCCCGGCTATTTTTATTTTTTATTTTAAGCATATGTTTGTAATGTAAATGGACCTGTGTGTGCAGTGCCCTTGGACGTCAGAAGAGGGGTTGGATCCCCTGGAAGAGGAGTTACGGGTGGTTGCTAGCCACCATGTGGGTGCTGGGAATTGAACCTGGTTCCTCTGCAAGAGCAGCCAATGCTCTAAACCACTGAACCATCTCTCCAACCCTGTGTGTTTATTTCTTAAGGCAGAGTCTCACTGTGTAGCCCTGGGTGGCCTGAAGCCCACTATGTAAACCAGGTTGGCCTTCAACTCACAGAGATCTACTTGCCTTTGCCTCCAAAGTATTAGGATTAAAGGCTCTTTTTGAGACAGGATCTTAGGTAGCCCAGGTTGGCCTCAAATTTGCTATGTAGCTAAAGATGACCTTGAACTTTTGATCCTTCTGCCTCCACCTCCTGCTTGACAGGCTGTAGCCACCAAGGTCATGAAGGGCTGGGGCTGGGGCCCAGGGTCTCCTGCTTAGAGCCAAGTGCTCTGCCAACTCGGTACAAACCCCTCTTATAAAATTTCATTTTTGGGGCTGGAGAGATGGCCTAGCTGTTAAGAGTGCCGACCGCTCTTACAGAGGACCCGGGTTCGATCCCCAGCACCCACATGGTGGCCAAGAACCATCTGAAACTCCAATTCCAGGAGAACTCCAGTTCCAGGGGAATCCGAGACCCTCTTCTGACCTCCACGGCATTGCACGACACGGGTGCACAAACTTGCATGCAGACAGTACATTCATACACATACAGAAATAAAGTTAATAAAAAAAATAAAATGAAAAATAACATTTCATTTATTTATAGCCGGGCATGGTGGTGCACGCCTTTAATCCTAGCACTTGGGAGGCAGAGGCAGGTGGATCTTTGTGAGTTCAAGGCCAGCCTGGTCTAAAGAGTGAGTTCCAGGATAGCTGGGGCTATAGGGAGACCCTGTCTTGAAAAGACCAAAAAAAAAAAATTTTAATTTGTATTTTTATGTATGTATGTATGTATGTATGTATGTCAGGATGTCAGGCTCTACCTCTGTAGCCCACTTTGGCCTGGAACTCAGGGTACTCCTTCCTCAGCCTCCCAGGCTGGTCTCCCAGGCAGTGCCGCCATGCCTGGCTGTCATTACTTAAATAGCCCACCTGTGCATAGCATGCCTCTCTATCGTGTAGAGCTCTGAGTCATCTAGCGCCAGTGCGGCCTGGCTATATAGTGCAAGCTCTGTACAGACCAGTTGTGACTTAGCAGGCGCCTCAGCATCAGGGACCTTAAGGTCTGAGAGAGGTCCCTGACCAACCCATGGCCTCACTGCCCCTCATCCCCAGGGGCCAGCCTCAGGGGACCTTGGGCGGTAGTAAAGACCACTAGACCAAGCATCCCATGTTGCGGAGCCCCTCTTGCCTCAGTGTGGGAGGTAGTCCTGGAGAACTGAGGGTCACGTGGGGACGTGATGCGACCCAGCCCCGTGTGGCCGCCTGCTGATTGCCCTGCTGCACTACCCATCATGACATGAGGAGGACCCGAAGTCAGAGTGGCCCTTCCTGCAGCTCACTGCTAGTCTCTCTTCCAGAAGCAGGCCTGCATGCTGATCCGAAACCTGGTGTCCCGCAGCCGGGTCTTCACAAAGTCTGTCCTGGACTTGGGGGCCGAGGAGCTCATCTCACAGGCCCGAGCCACCCACCGAGACTGCGAGGATGTGGCCAAGGCTGCACTGCGAGACCTGGGCTGCCATGTGGAACTTCGAGAACTGTGGACAGGCCAGAAGGGTGACCTGGCACACTAACCACACATCAGTGAGCCACAACTCAGAAATGTGGGGATGTGAGAAGCTCAGCCCTGCTACCACGTCCCCATCCATGTCACCCACAGCAGAGGCATTTTCAGGCAGGTCGGTGGTGGGGAGGGTAGACGGCCCTTGGGGCCCAGGTCCTACAGGCAGCGGTGATAGCCTCTGTCCCCCATGCCCTCCCACAACAGCCAAAGAGCACATGGAGCTGCAGCGTCTTGTCTGGAGTTAGGGGCCAGCACTGGGCCAGGATCCAGGCTCCCACTCAGACTCTGCTCCTTAGACTGACAAAATGGTTTGGCAAGTAAAGGTGCTTGCCACTGAACCTAAGTTCCATCTCTGGGATGCAGCTCCTGAGAGTCTGACCAAACCCTCAAAATAAACAAATAAACAAAGGTGTGAAGAAATGAATAAATGGGATTTTTTAAATGCTAGGAATTAGGAGGGTTTTTCAATTTATTATTTTTTGAAATTTATTTTTTTTTTATGTGTATGAATGTACTGTCTGCATGTAGGTTTGTGCACCCCTGTTGTGCAGTGCTGTGGAGGTCAGAAGAGGGCATCGGATTCCCCTGAAACTGGAATTAAAGACGGTTCTCAGCTGCCATGTGGGTGCTGGGAATAGAACCCGGGTCCTCTGCAAGAGCAGTTGGCACTCCCAACCGCTGAGCCATCTCTCCAGCCCCTCAATTTGTTTTTTATTTGATCTGTATGAGTGTTATTCCTACATGTATATAAGTACATTTGTGTGGTGGAGTATCCACGGAGGACAGAAGAGGACATTGGATCCCTTGGAACTGAAGTTACACATGGTTTGTTAGCTGCCATGTGGGTGCTGGGACTCAAACCAGGATCTTAGTCAATGAGTGGTGACTACTGGTGACCAAGGGGGTCTACAGTGGCCCACTGGTGGGACAGCAGGGCAGCCAAAGTAAGTACCTTTGTGTATGTAACACTACGAGAGTTGTGTAGGGACAGGTGGATGGCAGTCACCGTGTTTGCAGGCTGTGGGGTGCTGCAGCTTCTGAGAGGAGGGGACAAGGAGCACCAGAGGTGCTGACAGCAGATGTGGGGCCCTGGGACTTGCAGGCAGCTGAGCCTGGGTCAGGTCACCATCCACGCTGGGGGCAGAGAATACTGGTCAGCATCTGGCCTGACTCTGGAAGCCTCCCTCTGACCTGTGACATCAGGAGGTGTGAGGAGCAGGGTTCTGTCTCTACCCATTAAGGCTCAACACCTTAGTCACCCCAGAAGGAGGCCATGCTGTCCTCTCCCTGGGTGTGTCAGGAAGGAAGGTGGCCATGCTGTCCTCTCCCCTGGGTGTGTTAGGAAGGAAGGCGGCCATGCTGTCCTCTCCCTGGGTGTGTCAGGAAGGAAGGTGGCCATGCTGTCCTCTCCCCTGGGTGTGTTAGGAAGGAAGGCGGCCATGCTGTCCTCTCCCTGGGTGTGTCAGGAAGGAAGGTGGCCATGCTGTCCTCTCCCCTGGGTGTGTTAGGAAGGAAGGCGGCCATGCTGTCCTCTCCCTGGGTGTGTCAGGAAGGAAGGTGGCCATGCTGTCCTCTCCCCTGGGTGTGTCAGGAAGGAAGGCGGCCATGCTGTCCTCTCCCCTGGGTGTGTCAGGCAGGAAGGCGGCCATGCTGTCCTCTCCCCTGGGTGTGTCAGGAAGGAAGGCGGCCATGCTGTCCTGTCCCCGGGTGCGTCAGGCAGCCCACTTCTCTCTAAGCCTCAGTTTCCCCACATGTAGCACAGACACCTGCGTCACTTCCCAAATGCCTACACTGCCTCCCCAGCATTCTGCAGATCCCCAGGTAGCAGGGGTCTTAGGGACCTGCAGCCTGCGCCTCCTGGGTCTCCCTCCTCCTCCTCCCTCCCCCTCCTCCAGCCCTGGGCCTCAGTGTCTTTCCTAGAAGGTTCTTGGTTTCCATGGAAACCAGCCATTGTTGCTGGCTGGTGGGGATTTAACCCTGGCTCAGCCTCTCAGATGGCTAAGTCTCTGACTCCCAGATCAGACAGGGAGGGCCCCTGCCGGCTCAGAGACAGACATGAACCTTGGACTGGGCCTCAGTGCCCTGCTCCACCCTCGGGACCAGGATGGAGGTGAAGGGTCTCCCGGCTCAGACGTGGTGTCTGGGTCAGCCACAGGTATGACCTTGGGCGGGCCTCAGACCCTCCTCAGGGAGGGTACTCCTGGCATAGCCGAGGTACACCTTGGGGCTGGCCCTGTGGCACACACACACACACCCCATCATGCTCCCTGCCTACCCGGCTCCCCTTTGCTCTTCATTATTCAAAACAGAACTGCATTCTGCCCTTGACAGACATCACTGTCACAATCTTTTTGCTCACTGTCCCGCCCCCCTGGCCTTCCCACCAGGGGAGGTCTGCCTGAAACTCCCGCCTCCACCTCTTGATGGCTTGGATTATAGGTGTGGATTACCATGCTAGGGATAGAACTCAAGATTGTGCATGCTAGGCAAGTACTCTAGCAACTGAGCTACATACAAGCACTCTACCCACTAAGCTACAAGCACTCTACCCACTAAGCTACAAGCACTCTACCATCTAAGCTACAAGCACTCTACCATCTAAGCTACAAGCACTCTACCCACTAAGCTACAAGCATTCTACCCACTAAGCTACAAGTACTCTACCATCTAAGCTACAAGCACTCTACCCACTAAGCTGCAAGCACTCTACCATCTAAGCTATAAGCACTCTACCATCTAAGCTACAAGCACTCTACCATCTAAGCTACAAGCACTCTACCATCTAAGCTACAAGTACTCTACCAACAGAACTCTTCCTCACCTTCTTGCTAGCCCAGGATCTTTGCGCAGCTACATCCTCTGTGTGGAGCGCCATTCTCCGTGGTCTGCTTCTGCCTGCCTGGATGCACAGCACGCTGGGTTTAGTCCGACGAGATTGCTCCTGTTCAAGGTCTCGGTCTTTGAGGGCCGTGCAACTATAAACTGTGTCATCAGGTCCCATCTTGCTGCACGCTCCATTGTTCGTCCATGTGAGGTTACCTTGCTATGTCCTCACCGAGTTTATTCCGCCATCTACACTCCCTGTGGGCAGCTTCTATTGCCCCCACCCCACACCCCAAGGACTTCCAGCTTCCTGTCTCTTTGAACGTCACCTGAATAAACAGACTCATAAGCACCGAGGTGGTAGGTGGGCGTCCTCCGGAGCCCTCAGACCCCCACATCCAAGGCAGCTCTGCCTAGTCACCCCTGCCCACTGATAGCTGAGCGATCGAGCCCCTCCCATTTCACTGCACTGGGGTCCCATCCTCCCATCCACCCCACTGCCACTGCCACTGCCACAGCCTGTCACCTCCCCTGCACCAGCCTCACAGGTACCTTTTCAAGACCTGGCTCAGAGGCTGCTCCCCACAAGTTCCTCCTGTGACAAATGTGCCCTTCTACTTGCTGTCTTTGTTAACAGCATGGAGCTGTGGCTGAGGAGGAAGCTACTGCAAGAGTTGGTGTGAGCGCCGCCAGGTTGGATTCCTGTGCTGTGCATCCTTGGATGTGTGGACTGTCTTCTCTGAGTTGGAGGGCAGTTGGGTCGCCTGTATCTCAGTTGGCACCTGTATCTACTGTGGCTGTGTTCACATCTCCAGCCAGGAACAACACAGGGTCCAGGGAAGAGAATAACATTGTGAAGTTTTGTCATATTAGTTATTTGTTTCTTCATTGAGATAGGGTCTCATTCTGTAGCCCTGGGTGGTCTGGGACTCACTAGATGACCTGGCTGGTCCTGACCTCCCAGAAGTCCACCTGCCTCTGCCTTCTGAGTGCTGGGATCTCATGTCTGCACCATGGTGGCCAAATTATTTGCCTTTTCACTGTGGCTCCATTTCTGAGAAGCTGGGGCCATGAGCCCCACCTTTCAGATAAGAAATAGAGCTAGGGCTCCCCACCATGCAGGACGCTCCTCTTCTGCGAACCTTGCCTTTCCTAACCGTGGGCACATGTCCTCCTGGCTTTAGCTGACCTTGTGTGCTGACCCACAGTCAGGCTCATGATCCGCCTCCTGGATCCCTATAGGGAAGCGGAGAAACAGAGGTGCCGTCTTGGCTGGGGCCAAGCAGACAGAGCTGCTGGAACCCCAGCCCAGTGCTGGGCTCCACTGCCGTGTCCACAGTGGGGTGCCAGCCAGCACTGCGGCACCACCAGCTCTGGAGCACTGCTTGACCCTTGCCTCAGTTGGCACTGCCTCAGAGGGAGCCACGGGGCCAGGGCTCTTTGGATGGCGATGGCTTCCCCTTCCCTTAGCCATCAGTTCATGTAATTACTGGAGTTCTTGGGATCAAAGCCTGGGCCCCAGTGACCCTAACAAGCTAGGACTGGTCACCTCTCCTCAATAAGTCAATTAAAGACATAAGCAGGTGCCTGGGCTCAGGCTGTTTGTAGAATGCTCACCTAGCATGTACAAACCTCTGGGTGTAATCCTCAGCATCTCAGAAACTAGCTGTGGTGGTAGAATCAGGAGGGTAGGGATGGAGAGATGGCTCAGCTGTTAAGAAGACTGACTGCTCTTGCAGAAGACCTGGGTTCGATTCCCAGCACCCACATGGCGGCTAAGAACCGTCTTTAACTCCAGTTCCAGGAGAATCCGACACCCTCTTCTGACCTTCGTGGCATTGCACAACACAGGTGCACAAACCTGCATTCAGACAGTACAATCATACACATAAAGATAACAAATAATAATAAAAAAATTTTTAAAGCTTAAAAGAATCAGGAGTGTCTCAGGTTCAAGGCCATTAGCTACATAGCAAGTTTGAGTCCAGTGTGGGCTACATGAGGCCCCAAAATGAAGCATGGGAGGTAGGGTGTGGTAGCAGCACACCTTCAATCTCAGCGCTCAGAAGACAGGCAGCAGATCTCTGTGAGTTCAAGGCCAGCCTGGTCTATGTACAGAGTTCCAGGCCAGCCATGGCTGCATAGTAAAACTTGTTAAGAAAGAAGAAAAGAAAAGAGAAAAGAAAAGAAAAGAGAAAAGGAAAAGAAAAGAAGGAAGGAAGGAAGGAAAGAAAAAGAAGAAAGAAAGAAAAGAAAGAAGGAAGGAAGGAAGGAAAGAAAGAAAAAGAAGAAAGAAAGAGAAGAAAGAAAGAAAGAGAAGAAAGAAAGAAAGAAAGAAAGAAAGAAAGAAAGAAAAAGAAAAAGGAAAGAAAGAGAAAGAACGGCAGGTCAGAAGAGCGTGTCGGATTCCCCTGGAACTGGAGTTAAAGATGGTTCTTAGCCGCCATGTGGGTGCCTCTGCAAGAGCAGTCTGTGCTGAGCCATCTCTCCAGCCCCCAGGTTTAGTTTTTAAGTCATTCAACTTGTTTCCTCTGTGTGTGTGTGTGTGTGTGTGTGTGTGTGTGTACATGTATAAGCATGCCCTGGCTTACATATTGAAGTCAGAGGAACTTTTGGGCATAAGTTCTCTCCTTCTGCCATGTGGGTCTTGGGGACTGAATTCAGGTCACCAGGGGTGGAGGTAAGCACCTTCTACTCACTGAGCCTTCTGGAGGCGTGCTAGCTAAGTGGTCTTGCCCATCACAGACCTTGCGTCTGCTCCAGGCTCCTCTTCTGAGTGAAATCTTTCCCAGAGACAAGCTCCTCCTCTGGCACTGCCAGGGCTTTAGCCTCTTCCTTCTGCGCAAGAGAGCCAATCTGAAATTCCAATTTCTTGGGATACATTGTTTCAATTTTTTTAAATGTGTATGAATGTACTCTCTGCATGTAGGTAGGTGCACCCCTGTTGTGCATGCAGTGCTGCGGAGGTCAGAAGAGGGTGTCGGATTCCCCTGGAACTGGAGTTAAAGACAGTTCTTAGCTGCCATGTCGGTGCTGTGGATCGAACTCGGGTCCTCTGCAAGAGCAGTCGGCGCTCTTAACCGCCTGGCCATCTCTCCAGCTCGTTTCAATTTTCTGATAGACATAGAGGTCTCTTTAGAATATCTTTGCATGCCTTTAATCCCAGCACTCAGGAGGCAGATGCAGGCAGATCTCTGTGAGTTCAAGGCCAGCCTGGTCTAACATAGGGAGCTCCAGGCCAACTGGGACTAAAAAAAAACTGTCTCAAAAAGATAAAAGGAAAAAAATAGAATATCTTTATCCCTTCCGCCAGGAAGGTTACAGTGACTCTAAAGGGAGTCTCAAGGTGGCCTCAAAATAGTGGCTTCTGNGCTCAGAGACAGACATGAACCTTGGACTGGGCCTCAGTGCCCTGCTCCACCCTCGGGACCAGGATGGAGGTGAAGGGTCTCCCGGCTCAGACGTGGTGTCTGGGTCAGCCACAGGTATGACCTTGGGCGGGCCTCAGACCCTCCTCAGGGAGGGTACTCCTGGCATAGCCGAGGTACGGGGTACCGCGGTTTGTTACGTACACCTTGGGGCTGGCCCTGTGGCACACACACCCCCACCCCATCATGCTCCCTGCTACCCGGGCGCTCCCCTTCCTTTGCTCTTCATTATTCAAAACAGAACTGCATTCTGCCCTTGACAGACATCACTGTCACAATCTTTTTGCTCACTGTCCCGCCCCCCTGGCCTTCCCACCAGGGGAGGTCTGCCTGAAACTCCCGCCTCCACCTCTTGATGGCTTGGATTATAGGTGTGGATCACCATGCAGGGATAGAACTCAGAAAGCTGTGCCTGCTGAGTGAGCACTCTAGCAAACTGAGCTACATTTACAAGCACTCTACCACTAAGCTACAAGCACTCTACCACTAAGACAAAGCAAGCACTCTAACCTCTAAGTCTACAAGCACTTCTACCACTAAGCTACAAAGTCACTCTACCCACTAAGTACCAAGCATTCTACCCACCTAAGAGCTACACGGACTCTACATTAAGCCTTACAAGCACTCTACCCACTAAGCTGCAAGCACTCTACCATCTAAGCTATAAGCACTCTACCATCTAAGCTACAAGCACTCTACCATCTAAGCTACAAGACTCACCATTGAGCTACAAGTACTCTACCAACAGAACTCTTCCTCACCTTCTTGCTAGCCCAGGATCTTTGCGCAGCTACATCCTCTGTGTGGAGCGCCATTCTCCGTGGTCTGCTTCTGCCTGCCTGGATGCACAGCACGCTGGGTTTAGTCCGACGAGATTGCTCCTGTTCAAGGTCTCGGTCTTTGAGGGCCGTGCAACTATAAACTGTGTCATCAGGTCCCATCTTGCTGCACGCTCCATTGTTCGTCCATGTGAGGTTACCTTGCTATGTCCTCACCGAGTTTATTCCGCCATCTACACTCCCTGTGGGCAGCTTCTATAGCTTTTCTTCTTTTTTTTTCTCTTCCTTCTTTCTTTCTTTTTTTCTTTTTTCTTCTCTTTTTCTTTGGCTGTTTTTTTTTTTATATTGCCCCCCCCCCACCCCACACCACAGGACTTCCAGCTTCCTGTCTCTTTGAACGTCACCCTTGAAATAAATAAAACAGGGACTCAAAGCACCGAGGTGTCGGTGGTTAGGTGGGCGTCCTCCGGAAAAGGCCCTCAGACCCCACATCCAAGGCAAGCTCTGCCTTAGTCACCCCTGCCCCACTGCTAGCCTGAGCGATTCAGCCCCCCTCCCCCTCCCATCATTGCTCACCTTGCACTGGGGTCCCCATCCTCCCCTCCCCCCCACTTCCCACTGCCACTGCCACAGCCTGTCACCTCCCCTGCACCAGCCTCACAGGTACCTTTTCAAGACCTGGCTCAGAGGCTGCTCCCCACAAGTTCCTCCTGTGACAAATGTGCCCTTCTACTTGCTGTCTTTGTTAACAGCATGGAGCTGTGGCTGAGGAGGAGGGAAGAAGCTAAAGCTACTGCCAAGAGTGAGTTTGGTTGTGTTGTGTGTGTGTCGTTCTGGTTTTTGTTGAGCGCCGCCAGGTTGGATTCCTGTGCTGTGCATCCTTGGATGTGTGGACTGTCTTCTCTGAGTTGGAGGGCAGTTGGGTCGCCTGTATCTCAGTTGGCACCTGTATCTACTGTGGCTGTGTTCACATCTCCAGCCAGGAACAACACAGGGTCCAGGGAAGAGAATAACATTGTGAAGTTTTGTCATATTAGTTATTTGTTTCTTCATTGAGCTAGGGGTCTCATCTGTAGCCCTGGGTTGGGTTCTGGGACTCACTAGATGACCTGGCTGGTCCTGACCTCCCAGAAGTCCACCTGCCTCTGCCTTATGGTGCTTGGGCGATCTCATGTCCTGCACCATGGTGGCCACAATTATTTGCTTTTTTCACTTGGCTCCACTTTCTGCGAAGCTGGGGGCCATGATGAGCCCCACCCCACCTTTAATAATAGAATAAAGAAATAGCGCTTAGGGCTCCCCACCATGCAGGACGCTCCTCTTCTGCGAACCTTGCCTTTCCTAACCGTGGGCACATGTCCTCCTGGCTTTAGCTGACCTTGTGTGCTGACCCACAGTCAGGCTCATGATCCGCCTCCTGGATCCCTATAGGGAAGCGGAGAAACAGAGGTGCCGTCTTGGCTGGGGCCAAGCAGACAGAGCTGCTGGAACCCCAGCCCAGTGCTGGGCTCCACTGCCGTGTCCACAGTGGGGTGCCAGCCAGCACTGCGGCACCACCAGCTCTGGAGCACTGCTTGACCCTTGCCTCAGTTGGCACTGCCTCAGAGGGAGCCACGGGGCCAGGGCTCTTTGGATGGCGATGGCTTCCCCTTCCCTTAGCCATCAGTTCATGTAATTACTGGAGTTTCTTGGGATCAAAGCCTGGGCCCCCAGTGACCCTAACAAGCTAGGACTGGTCACCTCTCCTCAATAAGTCATAATTTTAATATTAAAGACATAGCAGGGGCTGGCTGGGCTCAGGCTGTTTGTAGAATGACTCACCTAGCATGTACAAACCTCTGGGTGTAATCCTCAGCATCTCACAAGAAACTTAGCGTGTTGGTTATGGAGATAGAATCACGGAGGGTACGGGATGGAGATGATGGCCTCAGCTTTTGTTGTTAAGAAGAGATCCCCCTCCTGCCTGCACTGCTTTGCGAAGACCTGGGTTCGATTCCCAGCACCCCACATGGCGGCCCCTTCACTATGAAAGAACCGTCTTTCTTTTCACTCAGTTCCAGGAGATCCGGGAATAGAAGAATCCGACACCCTCTTCTGACCTTCGTGTGCATTGCACAAAACACAGGTGCACAAACCTGCTTCAGACAGTACAATTCACATAAAAGAACAAATAAATAAAAAAAATTTTTAAAGCCTTAAAAGAATCAGGAGTGTCTCAGGTTCAAGGCCATTAGCTACATAGCAAGTTTGAGTCCAGTGTGGGCTACATGAGGTCATGATGGCCCAAAATGAAGCATGGGAGTAGGGTGTTGGCTAGCCAGCCACCTTCAATCTCAGCGCTCATGACACGACAGGCAGGATTCTGTGAGTTCAAAGCCAGCCTGGTCTATGTACAGGTTCCAGGCCAGCATGGCTTTCCATAGTAAAAAGGTGGACGGCGAAAAGAAAGACAGAAGAAGAGAAAAGATGGGACAGAAAAGAGAAAGACAAGAACAAAAAGAAAAAGACGGAAGGAAGGAGAGGAAAGAAAAGAAGAACGAAAGAAAGAAAAGAAAGAAGGAAGGAGGAAGAAAGAAAGAAAAAGAAGAAGAAAGAGAAGAAAGAAGAAAGAAAGAAGAGAAGAAAGAAAGATAAAAAGAAAGAAAGAATTAAGAAAGAAAGAAGAAAAGAAAAAGAAAGAAAAAGAAAAGAAAGAAAGAGGAAAGAACGCAGGTCAAAGAAGAGGTGTGGATTCCCCTGGAACTGGAGTTAAACGATGGTTCTAGCCGCCATGTGGGTGCCTCTGCAAGAGCAGTAGTCTTGCTGAGCCATCTCTCCAGCCCCTGGTTTCTTTTTAAGTCATTCAACTTGTTTCCTATGTGTGTGTGTGTGTGTGTGTGTGTGTGTGTTTACATGTAAGCATGCCCTGGCTTACATATTGAAGTTCAGAGGAACTTTGGGCATAAGTTCTCTCCTTCTGCCATGTGGGTCTTGGGGACTGAATTCAGGTCACCAGGGGTGGAGGTAAGCACCTTCTACTCACTGAGCCTTCTGGAGGCGTGCTAGCTAAGCTGGTCTTGCCCATCACAGACCTTGCGTCTGCTCCAGGCTTCCTCTTCTGAGTGAAATCTTTCCCAGAGACAAGCTCCTCCTCTGGCACTGCCAGGGCTTTAGCCTCTTCCTTCTGCGCAAGAGAGCCAATCTGAAATTCCAATTTCTTGGGATACATTGTTTCAATTTTTTTAAATGTGTATGAATGTATCTCTGCATGTAGGTGGTGCACCCCTGTTGTGCATTTGCAGTGCTGCGGAGGTCCGAAGAGGTGTCGGATTCCCCTGGAACTGGAGTTAAAGACAGTTCTTAGCGCCATGCGGTGCTGTGGATCGAACTCGGGTCCTCTGCAAGAGCAGTCGGGCTCTTAAAAACCGCTGGCCATCTCTCCAGCTCGTTTCAATTTTCTGATAGACATAGAGGTCTCTTTAGCAATAGAATATCTTTGCATGCCTTTAATCCCAGCACTCCAGAGGCAGAGGCAGGTGGATTTCTGCAAGTCAAGGCCAGCCTGGTCTACATAGTGAGTTCCACAAGACAACTGAGAAAAAGGAGACCCTGTCTCAAAAAGATAAAAGGAAAAAAATAGAATATCTTTATCCCTTCCGCCAGGAAGGTTACAGTGACTCTAAAGGGAGTCTCAAGGTGGCCTCAAAATAGTGGCTTCTGAAGTGTGGCCTTCTTCATTTGAACTTTGGGGATGAAGATCTTGGTGGGGGCCCTGACACAGTCCTGACATGTGAGCCCTGGTTAAGTTCAGCCTTGCTCCCTCCCAAGATCCTATGGTGCTGACTGATCTCCACTGGCCCCAGCCTGAATCTATGTGAAATAACAGCCTATGTTTGACCTCTCCCCACCCTGAAGATTAAAGAGTCAGGGAACAGGGTAGGCCTGGGGTCAGTGTTGGAGACAAGGCACATTAGGCAGGTGGGTCTCTCTCAACTGTGGGCAGCCGTAAAGCCACCCCATGACATCCCCCACTTCACAGACAAGCTGAGCCTCAGCAAAGATCAAATCCATCTACTAGAGCAAGGAAAAAGGACTCAGGGGTGGGGCTATAGAGGTAGAGCTATAAGAGGTGGCTCAGGGGTTAAGAGCAAAGGTAGGTGTGGCGGTGTCTCAACAAACAAAAAGAAGTGATTGCTCTTGCAGAGGTCCTCTGTTTGGTTTCCAGCACCCACATGGTGGCTAACAACTGTTTGTTACTCCAGTTATCCCTCTTCTGACCTCTTTGGACATTGCATGCATACATGCATGGTGCACCAAAATGCATGCAGACCAAACACTTGTACAGATGAAAATAAAAATAAATCAAGGGGCTGGAGAGATGGCCTAGCGGTTAAGAGCACCGAATGCTCTTGCAGAGGATCCGGGTTCGATCCCCAGCACCCACATGGCGGCTGAGAACCGTCTTTAACTCCAGTTCCAGGGGAATCCGACGCCCTCTTCTGACCTCTGAGGCATTGCACGACACGGGTGCACAAATCTACATGCAGACAGTACATTCATATAAATTAAATAAATAAATAAAAATTTAAAAAATAATAAATCAAAACCGGGTGAGGTGGTGCATGCCTTTAATCCCAACATTTGGGAGGCAGATGAAGGTGGATCTCTGTGAGTTCAAGGCCAGTCTGGTCTACATAGAGTTCCAGGCCAGCTGGGGCTACAAAGAGACCCTTGGTAAACTCCCCACCAGTAATAAATAAATACATACATAAATAGAATTTTAATGAAAGAGGATAATTGCTCTCTTTCTTAGGGGTGGGGTACCAGAGATGGGACTCTCCCCAGCAAGCACTCTACCATTGAGCCACACCTCCAACTATTTATGTGAGTGCGTGCACTTCAGCTCATAATCTTGTGGAAAGTCAGGGGACAACTTGCAGGAGTTGGTTCCCTCTCCACCATGTGAGGTCCAGGAATCAAACTCAGGTTGTCATACCTGCGGGCAAGCATTTTGCCACTTGAGCCATCTTGTTCCGTTTCCAAAGAAATTGGGATTCAGAATCAATTTTCCCAAGGCTGAGCAGCTTGAGTAACTCTGCTTTGTCCTCCACTGAGGACAAAGATTGGATGGCTAAAGTGCTGTGTGACCTCGGGCAAAGAGCTTGACCTCTGTGTTTGGGTTTCTTGTGAAAGAGGTCCTCTGTGACTGGGCTCAGTTAATTCACTGAAGACAGCAGGGAGGTCCCACAGAGATGTCATGGGATCCTTTGAGGGATAAAGCTTGGACCCAAAGACATCATTTTCAGAAAATCAGGTACGAGCAAGATTCCACCTCTGATTTCCACGTTTTGCACACGAGCTCAAATTGCAGGCGGCAGCTGAGTGACCTGGAGTTTCTGCCCTCTGTGTCATCTGCAGGAGAGCAGAGGGGGTGGAACAGGCTGAGAATTAACCAAGAGTCCTTCAACTGTCAAAGTCCAAGTTCAGGGCGAAGTAGGAGGCTTCCATGCTGTGTGGGAGTCGGTGGAGCCAAGCCGGGGTGTCCAAGGCCACCCCTCTCGCACGCGCTCCCGCGGACCGGGAACCTAGCACTTCCCTGACTTGGAGGATGCACCGCCTACGGCTGTTAAGACTGGCCATCGGACCTGTCCGTCTTCAGTTTTTCAGCCAATCACCGCCTCCCTCCAGGCTACTCCCTCCGCTTCTGGAGCCTCAGCCCCACCCAGTGCGCTAGCTAGCGTAGAGACCCGCCCTGCTCTTCCAGCGATTGTCCGAGAGCGCTGTACATCTTCCACGGGGCCCTGCCTCCCCAGGCCTGGAACGCTCAGAATTAGAGTCGCTTCTCTATGTAGCCCCTCCTCCAACCTTCGGCGATTGGTTCATAGCGCTGCTTGTTTTCTGCCGGACTTCACAATTTTCGCGCTTCTCTCCTGCTTTCCTCCCCAGCCTGAGTAACACTAGGAAGAATCAGTACCGCCGCTCCACAAAGCGCCACCCCTTCCCTTTAGCGATTGGTCAAGAGCACTGCCCATTCTCTGCGGGCTCCAATCATTTCGCGGATTTGCCCCCTCTCCCCGCCTCCCGGGCCTGGCGCCTAGAGGGACCGCTTTGGAGAACCAGAACCACCTTCCCTATAGCCCCGCCCTTCCCAACCAGCTATTGGTCAGAAGGGTGCAAGGCTATTGGCCAGGGTGTGGCCAATGGCGGCGCGGCCTGTGCCCCGCCCAAGGCGCGCGCTCCAGGAGCGCGGGGCGGGGCTGCGGCGGCTGCGGCGGCTGAGGCGGCTGTGGCGGCTGTGGCGGCGGTGGCAGCGCGTCTGGGCAGGTGAGAGGGACGCGAGGGGCGCGGGGAGTCATAGGGCGACGCGGGGCGGCGGGGACTGCGCTGGCCGGGCTGAGAGGAAGCGCGGCGCGGGCCGATGCTGTCGTGACAGCTGCGTCGCGAGCGCGGAGAGGTGACAGGACCCCCCCAACACGCACACATTCTCGGTAGCGGTCCTCGGGGTCCCCACCGCCAGGCCGAGCCCGACCTCGCAGCGAGCTGTCCTGCGGGTGACAACCCGCGGCTGGCACCGTGACCCCACCGTGACCCCGCGGAAGCCGGGGTGACCCTACACCCCCACCTGGGACCCTCGCCTGCCAGGTCCCCGCACCGACCTCCCTCCGCCTGGCTCCGTGGCCCTGGGTCTGAACCTGGGTGGAGCCATCTCGTACTCCCGACTGTGCACCTGCGTGTCCCTCCCCGTCCCCATCGCTGCACCCGCCAAGCCAAGACCCCCGAACTTTTCTTTTGTAGTATTTATTTATTTGGTCTTTTTGAGACAGGGTCTCCCTGTAGCCCCAGCTGACCTGGAACTCACTCTGTAGACCAGGCTGGCCTTGAACTCACAGAGGTCCTCCTGCTTCTGCCTCCCAAGTGCTAGGATTAAAGGCACCACCACACCTGGCCTGTAGTTAAAATTTTAAAAAATTTTTCCTTGTAGTTTTTGTTGTTTCTTTGAGACAGGGTTTCACTAGGTAGCCCTGACTGTCCTGAAACTGGCTGTGTAGACGAGGCTGGCTCAAACTCGCCTGCCTCTGTCTCCTTAGTGCTGGGATTTAAAGGTGTGTGCCATCATGCCCATCTGTTTTGTAATTATCTTTCTTTTTTTTTTTTTTTTTGGTCTTTTTGAGACAGGGTCTCCCTGTAGTTCCAGCTATCCTGGAACTCACTATGTAGACCAGGTTGGCCTTGAACTCACAGAGATCTTCCTGCTTCTGTCTCCCAAGTTGTGGGATTACAGCCATGCCCGGCTCTAAATTATAATTTTACTGTATTTATTTATTGAAATGTTTTTTGGAGGCAGGGACTTGTTCTATAGCCCAGGCTGACCCTGAACTGTAAATAGTGCCTGAGGGCTGGTGATATGGCTCAGCCTGTAAAGGGGCTTACTGCCAAGCCTGAAGAAGACCTGAGTTCTACCCTTAGGATCCTCATAGTGGAAGAAGAAAACTGACTCCCAAAAGTTACCCTCTGACCTCCACACTTACACTGGCAATTGTGACATGCTTGGGCACACGTATACACACACACACACACACACACACTCTTAATGAAAAAAATTAAAAATTTTTTAAACTTTAAAAAGTCAAGAACAGGGGCTGGAGAGATAGCCTAGCGGTTAAGAGCACCGACTGATCTTGCAGAGGACCCGGGTTCAATCCCCAGCACCCACATGGTGGCTAAGAACCGTCTGTAACTCCAGTTCCAGGGGAGTCCAAGACCCCGTTCTGATCTCCGCGGCATTGCACGACACGGGTGCACAAACCTACATGCAGACAGTACATTCATACACATACAAAAATAAATAAAATTAAAAAAAAAAGTCAAGAACAGACTGGATTCTGCTAAGTCTCTTGTTCTTTTTTAAAGAAAACATTTTCTTTATTAATTTCATGTTTATGAGTGTGTAAGTGCAGCTGTGCAGTGCCCATGCAGGTCAGAAAAGGGTGTCAGATTCCCAGAAATGGAGTTTTGGATGGTTCTTAGCTGCCATGTGGATGCTGGGAAATGAACCCTGGTCCTCTGCAAGTGCTTCCTGTGCTTTTAACCACTGAGCCACCTCTCCAATCCCTCAACTAAAAAATTTTTAAAGAGTGATTGACCCAGCACAGGCCTTGGTAGACTGAGGCAGTGGATCAGGATTTCAAGGCCAGTCCAGCCTGGGCTACATAAGACCCCATCTTCAAAATAACTTCCAACAAACCAGCAGACAACAGGTTTGACAGTTCTCAAGACTTTTCTGGGCTTAGAATAATCCCGTCAGCCAGACAGTGATTCCTATTTTACCAGCTGTGAGCCTAAGGCGGCGTGCTGCTGCAGGCTCCACCGGTACCACTGAACCCTGCCCTTCCTCTGTTGATTGCTTGTGTTCATCTCTGGAGTTGATGGAGGAGGGGTACACCCCCATACCCCACCCCACTCCCAGGCGTTTCTCCTGATTCTGCATCGTGACTTTGACTAGATCCAGAAAGGCTTAGCGGACAGGGACAGCCTCTGGGTGGCTGCTGAGCAAGTGTCTCCAAGCCTCTGGTGGTGCCCAGGCGGCGGGGTGTGGGGGCGGGGGAGGGTTCAACATCTGGGGTGCTGCTGGCTGTGGTAACACCAGAGCCTCTCCGTGACCTGCCCAAGCTCCTTGACCATGCTCAACAGAGTAAGGAAATACTCCGATTAGGAAGGGCTAGTGTTTCAGCCACTTAAAGCTGCAGTACAAAATGGTGTGGGTCTGCTGCTGGGAAGGATTCTTCTGGAAGTTTTCGAGTTCCCCTGAGTCAGGTTTACATGTGTTCAGCATAGATGGAGGATGGTGGCTTTGTTGTCAAGATCAATAGTAGTACCATTTCCTGTAAGGCTGGCCAAGAGTTGTCACCCCTCAAACGTCTCTCCTGGCACTGAGGATGGTGCTAGAGTGTTCCTCTGGGTCATGTCACCTTCAGCTTCTCCTGTGGAAACTGTAGGCTTTGGGACTTTCCATTCAACTTTAGACAGGGTCAGTAGAAGAATACTTTCTCAGTATTTTCAAGGTCCTGGGTTTCCCTCCCACCCTTGAAATAACAACAACAACAACAGTATGCGTATGGGTGCATGTGCTTGTACATATATACCTGTTTTATGTGTGTTTTGCCATACACACATTTTGTGTGTGTGTGTGTGTGTGTGAGTATGGTGGGTGTGGTGTACACACTGATGTGTGATTATGATATACATGTAGAAGCCAAAGGAGGATGGCTAGTGTTGTTCCATCAACCATACCTGGCTTTTCCAAGCCTCTATGTACACATTCTTATACATACATGTATAGTGTGTATATAAAATTAAGCTTGGACAATGTAATTGTTGCATATAATTTTTAAAAAATCAGAGGGTATTAGAGGGATGGCTCAGTGGTTAAGAGCATTGGCTGGGGCTGGAGAGATGGCCTAGCGGTTAAGAGTGCCGATCGCTCTTACAGAGGACCCGGGTTCGATCCCCAGCACCCACATGGCGGCTGAGAACCGTCTGAAGCTCCAATTCCAGGAGAACTCCAGTTCCAGGGGAATCCGAGACCCTCCTCTGAACTCCGTGGCGTTGCACGACACGGGTGCACAAACCTACATGCAGACAGTACATTCATACACATACAGAAATAAATAAAAAATTCATAAAAAGAGCATTGGCTGCCCTTGTAGAGGACCTGGGTTCAAATCCCAATACCCACATGGCAACTAACAGCTGTCTGTAAGTCCAGTTCCAAGGAATCTGATGCCCTCTTCTGGCCTCTGAGAACACTGCACAACATACATGGACATGATACATTGATACACATAAAAAAAAATAAAATAAGCCAGGCATGGTGGTGCACGCCTTCAGTCTCAGCACTTGGGAGGCACAGGCAGGTGGATCTCTGTGAGTACAAGGCCACCCTGGTCTACATAGGGAGTTCCAGGGCAATTGGGGCTACAGGGAGACCCTGCCTCAAAAAGATAAAAAACATAATAATAATAATAATAAATAAAATGGATAGATGGGTGTTGATTTGTGTGGAATCCTGCTGATCAGAGATGCCAGTTCTGCATGGGTCCATCTGTGGTGGTCATTGAAGCTGTTGTCTCTGTACAGCTGAGCTGCCGTGCATGGATAGGTTTTGGGGAATCCAGAGTGAGCATGGGTGGGGTAGCCCCCAGCTCTGAGACCCCTAAGAGCCCCTCCCGTCCATGTTTAGAAATGAGGCTGCAGGGCAGTGTTCTGTGAGCAGGAAGGTAAGGCCTGCCTCCTGCAGAGCCACTGGGCTGGGGTCCAGGGCACAGGCTGTGAGGGCAGCAGCAGGGGCCTTTGATCCCTGCTCACAGATGTCCTGCCTGGGGAAGCGGGACCCAAACATCAAACTTCTGATTCTCTGCCACAGTAAGTCGAATGCCCAGGAATCCTGGAGTTTCTTCTGGGCAGAGTGCCAAGAAAAACCTAGAATTGGAGGGTTTGGCAAGAGGAGACAAGGCGTGATCTATAGTCCTGATGTTAGGTGTGACACTCCTCTTCGTACTGGGGAAGGAACCCAGGCCCTACACATGCTGGGCAAGGTTCTAACTCCTGAGCAGCACCCTAGCCTGACTCTTGATATTGTGGGATAAGGGACCTCAAGGAAAACAGTTGGAGGACTGGGGAGATGCATCGGTCAGTAAAATGGCTATTGTGCAAAGTGAAGACCCCAATTCAACCCTGGGAACCTGCATAAAGGAAAGCCTGCCTGGCAGTGAGGACTTGTCATCCCAGGCTGGGGAGAGGGTGGGAGATCCCTGGAGCTCAATGGCTCCCTTAGCCTAGCCTGACAGGGTGAACTGCAGGCCAGAGAGAGACCTGTCCCAAGAATTAATGTAGGCTAGATGTGGTAGTCCACACCTTTAATCTCAGGTCTTGGGAGTCAGAGGCAAACTGATCTGAGTTCAAGGTCAGCCTGGGCTACATAGTAAGACCATGTCATAATCATTATCATGTAGAATGTGATTGAGGAAGACACCTCTGGCCTCTGCACTCATAGAGGTGATACAGTTGACTGCAAGAACTATTTAGCAGTTGGCATTGGTTGGTTTGTTTTGGTGCTGGGCTGGCCCAAGTGCTTCGTGCCTGGTAGGCAAGGGTTTTACCACTTCTCGCTGTGTTGTTTTTCATTTGTGTCTAGGAAATGCAGGAGTTGAGCACAGAATGAGATGAGAAGTCGGACTTGGGGACGCTGTTTTGAGGTTCCCTCGCAGAGGTCTGAGCCGTCTGCTCACAGTGCCTGTTAGGACCCACCTCCCAGAGAGACTATCTTCCTTCCAGGGTCAGTCAGCCTTTGGTCCCTTACATCTATTTTTGAAGGTACAACAGTAGCAGAAATTATTTAGTGGACCAGAACTGTCCATTTGTTTGGGCTTTGCAAGCCAATGCTTTTGAAAACTGCATTTCCTTGAAGGCTCAGCAGACAGAGGCTCTGCCTTCAAAGCCTGGCACCTGAGTTCCTCCCTTGGACCCACAGGATTCAAGGAAAGAGCAGAACCCACCCCACAAGTTCTCTGCCTTCCACATGCACACCCTGACACCTGTGTTCTCTGCCTTCCACATGCACACCCTGACACCTGTGTTCTCTGCCTTCCACATGCACACCCTGACACCTGTGTCCTTCCACATGCATACCCTGACACCTCTGTTCTCTGCCTTCCACGTGCACACCCTGACACCTGTGTTCTCTGCCTTCCACGTGCACACCCTGACACCTGTGTCCTTCCATATGCACACCCTGACACCTGTGTTCTCTGCCTTCCACATGCACACACTGACACCTGTGTTCTCCACCTTCCACATGCACACCCTGACACCTGTGTCCTTCCATATGCACACCCTGACACCTGTGTTCTCTGCCTTCCACATGCACACACTGACACCTGTGTTCTCCACCTTCCACATGCACACCCTGACACCTGTGTCCTTCCATGTGCACACCCTGACACCTGTGTTCTCCGCCTTCCACATGCACACCCTGACACCTGTGTTCTCTGCCTTCCACATGCACACCCTGACACCTGTGTCCTTCCACATGCATACCCTGACACCTCTGTTCTCTGCCTTCCACGTGCACACCCTGACACCTGTGTTCTCTGCCTTCCACGTGCACACCCTGACACCTGTGTCCTTCCATATGCACACCCTGACACCTGTGTTCTCTGCCTTCCACATGCACACCCTGACACCTGTGTTCTCCACCTTCCACATGCACACCCTGACACCTGTGTCCTTCCACATGCACACCCTGACACCTGTGTTCTCCGCCTTCCACATGCACACCCTGACACCTGTGTCCTTCCATGTGCACACCCTGACACCTGTGTTCTCTGCCTTCCATATGCACACCCTGACACCTGTGTCCTTCCACATGCACACCGACACCTGTGTTCTCCGCTTTCCACATGCACACTGACACCTGTGTTCTCTGCCTTCCACATGCACACCCTGACACCTGTGTCCTTCCACATGCACACCCTGACACCTGTGTTCTCCGCCTTCCACATGCACACCCTGACACCTTTGTTCTCCGCCACCTTCCACATGCACACCCTGACACCTGTGTCCTTCCACGTGCACATCCTGACACCTGTGTCCTTCCACGTGCACATCCTGACACCTGTGCACCACCCCATGAAATAAAATTATTTTAATGCATTTCCACCAGGCATGGTGGTACACTCCTTTAATCCCAGCACTCAAAGGCAGGCTGATCTCTGTGAGTTCAAGGCCAGCTTATCTACATAGTGAGCTCTAGGACAGCTGGGGCCACAGGCAGACCCTGCCTCAAAATGACAAAAAAGGGGCTGGAGAGATAGCCTAGCGGTTAAGAGCGCCAACTGCTCTTGCAGAGGACTCAGGTTCGATCCCCAGCACCCACATGGCAGCTGAGAACCGTCTGTAACTCCAATTCCAGGAGAACTCCAGTTCCAGGGGAATCCGACATCCTCTTCTGAACTCTGTGGCATTGCACGACACCGGTGCACAGACGTGCATGCAGACAGTACATTCATATGCATAAATAAATAAATAAATAATCTTAAAAAAATGCATTTCCTTCCAGGCATGGTAATACATGCCTGTTGTTCCAGCACTGGGAGCTAAAAGCAGGAGGCTCAGGAGTTTAAGCCAAGTTCAGCTACACAGGTAGTTTGAGGCCAGCCTGAGCTACATGAAACCCTGTCATAGCCTGTCTCAAGAATAAGTCAATATTTTTTTTAATGTGTGTGAGTGTACTGTCTGCATATAGGTTGGTGTACCCATGTCATGCAATGCCACAGAGGTCAGAAGAGGGTGTCAGATTCCCCTGGAACTGGAGTTGAAGATGGTTCTTAGCCACCATGTGGGTGCTGGGAATCGAACCCGGGTCCTCTACAAGAGCAGTCGGCACTCTTACCTGCTGAGCCATCTCTCCAGCCCCAATATATATTTTTTTGTTTGTCTTTTTGTCCCAGAGGTCCTGGAACTCACTCTGTAGAGCAGGCTGGCCTTAAACAGTCAATAACTTTTTTTTTGTCTTTTCAAGACACAGTCTCCCTGTAGCCCCAGCTGTCCTGGAACTCACTCTGTAGAGCAGGCTGGCCTTAAACAGTCAATAACTTTTTTTTTGTCTTTTCAAGACACAGTCTCCCTGTAGCCCCAGCTGTCCTGGAATTCACTCTGTAGACCAGGCTGGCCTTGAACTCACAAAGACTCGCCTGCCTCTGCCTCCAGAGTGCTAGGATTAAAGGCATGCACCACCACGCCTGACATAAAATGAATTTTTAAAAATTATTGACTGTTAGCACCAGTCTGGTCTACAGAGTGAGTTCCAGGACAGCTGGGGCAACAGGGAGACCCTGTCGCAAAAAGACCCAAATAAAAAAGAATGCATTTCATGCCTGGGTGGAGGCCTATGTGTGTAATCCCAAACTTTGGAGTCTGAAGCAGGGGGACTGCTGTGTTGTTCAAGGCCAACTTGGCTACATAGTGAGATCCTGTCAAATAAATAAATAAATAAATAAATAAATAAATAAATAAATAAATAAAGATTTTGTTTATGGCTGGGGCCTAGCACTGGCCCACCATTTGTGAAGCCCTGGGTTCCGTTCTCAGCACCACAGAAATTGATGCCGTATTAGTCACTTTTCTGTTGCTGTGATAAAACACCATGACCAAAGGAACTTATAAAAGGAAGAGTTTATTTGAGCTTACGATTGACGGTTCCAGGGAATTAGAGTCCATTGTGGCGGGAGGCATGGCGGCAGGATCTGGAGCAGCAGGCCGGGGGTCACACTGCAAAGAGCACAGGAAGCAGAGAGAGGGCGACTGGAGACCATGAGGCTTGTTAAACTCACTAAGCCTGCCCCCAGTAAAGTACTTCCTCTAGCGGGGCCACACCTTCTAAGACCTCCAAGAACAGTGCCACCAACTGGAGACAAATGTCTGAATACTTAAAGCCTATGGGGGACACTCATTCAAACCACCACAGATGTATTTTTCCAATTTACTTTTTAAGAATATTTTTAATTTATTACTTTTATGTGCCTGAGTGTATTGCCTGCATGTAGGTGGGTGCACCTATGTTGTGTGGTGCCCACGGAGGTCAGAAGAGGGCATAAGATCCCCTGGAACTGGAGTTTGGATTTTTATTTATTTATGTTATTTTTTAAACATTTTTTAATTTTTTAAAATTTTATTTCTGTATGTGTATGAATGTACTGTCTGCATGCAAGTTTGTGCACCCGTGTCGTGCAATACCGCGGAGGTCAGAAGAGGGTGTAGGATTCCCCTGGAACTGGAGTTCTCCTGGAATTGGAGTTTCAGACGGTTCTCGGCCACCATGTGGGTGCTGGGGATCGAACTCGGGTCCTCTGTAAGAGCGGTCCACGCTCTTAACCGCTAGGCCATCTCTCCAGCCCCATTATTTGTTATTTTTTATGTGTATGAGTATACTGTCTGCATGTAGGTTTGTGCACCCGTGTCGTGCTATGCTGTGGAGGTCAGAAGAGGGTGTCGGATTCTCCTGGAGCTGGAGTTAAAGACGGTTCTTAGCCACCATGTGGGTGCTGGGAATTGGACCCGGGTCCTCTGCAAGAGCAGTCGGTGCTCTTAACCACTGAGCCATCTCTCCAGCCCCAGAACTGGAGTTTTGGATGGTTGTTAACTGCCATGTGGGTGCTAGGGACTGAACCTGAGTCCTCTGAAGAGCACACAATGCTTTTAACTGCTGAGCCATCTCTCCAGCCCCCTAATTTAGTTTTTAAAAAAGATTTTGATTTTATTTTTTAATTAATTATGTGTATGTGCATGAGAGCACAGGTGCCCACAAAGCCAGAGTTGTCACATCCCCTGGAGCTGGAGTTTAAGCTAATTGTGAGGTGTCAGATATGGGTGCTAGGAATTGAACCTGGCTCCTCTGCAAGAGCAGCAAGTGCTCTTAACCTCTAAGCCATCTCTCCAGCCCATTTCTTTACTTTGTAAATAAATCTTTTGTGTGCACTCCTGTGTGAGTCCTGTGTGTAGCCATGGCATGGCTCTGGTGGGCAGAGGACAGCCTTGGGCATCAGTCCTCGACTTCTGCCTTGTTTGAGATGGGGTGTCCTGTTCCTTCTCCTGTCCCTACCTCCCAAGGAGCGCTGCCTCTTGCCTTCATGGAAAGGGCTTCATCCCCCTGCCATCTCCCCAGCCCCAGAGAAATGTATAGTTAGTTTATTGGTTGTGTGGTTAACACCTGCAATTCCAGAAGCGGAGGCAGGAGGATGGAGCATCCCAGCCAGCCAGAGCCATACACCAAGACCCTGTCTCCAAAAAGTAGAACAGTGTCCACCCCTGTTGGCCCTCCCTGGTCACCATGCTATTTTTAGATGGGCTTGCCAGACATCTGTTTCCTTGCTGAGGCACCTTTTGCTGCCACCACCTTGTGGGAGTGCTCAGGTTTCAAGGGCCTTTGTTCTGTGTAGCAGGGGCCTGGGGGGACAGGAGGGGACCTGTCCACATACCTTTTATTACAGTGCATTGTGTTATTTTATTATTAGTTATTCTTTTGAATGTTTTTTCTTTTTTTATATATACCTTCTTTTATTTCATTTTTTAACAATAAGTAATAAGTTATGAGTCCAAGCATCCTTCATGTAAAACCAATTTGTCAGCAGTCGTGCCCAAACCCACACAGCCCAAGGGTCCCACCACCCAGCTGGGGGGTCTTGTATGTACAATCAAGTTGATCAAATAAGCATCCAGTCTATTTTGCTGTAGTTTCACCATTCACCCCAGTCGCAGCCCTTACATTCTACCACGCCCCCTCTCCCGCAGATTGTTCCCTAGGCTGAGAAAAGGGGCACAGGTGGACGAGAAGAAAGACAGTCTACTTTCTCTGGAGATGTCGTTTTGGACTCTGATCAGTTCTGGCTGTTTCCTTTCATGGGCTGACAGCTTGTCCAGGAATAACCTTTCAATCCTGCTAATGAAGCACAAGCAATTAGATATATAGGTATTTAAACAGTACTGATTATTATGGTAGGTTACTTTGGTATAGACACAGATGTTTGGATGGTATGCTAATCCATGAATCATGTTTTTTTCTGTAAAAGATGACAAGGTCTTACTGTGATTATTAGTTATTAATCCTTTACTCTGAGCCTGGCATGGTGCCACAAGCCAGCCCTTGGGAGGCTGAGGCCAGAGGGTCCCTAAGAGTCCCAGCCTGGCCTGGGCTAAAATCTTACTGTACAAAATGGAACTTTATCATAGTTTATATACATAGGAAAAAACACAGGGTATGTAGGGCTTGGCATCTCCAGCGTCAGGCACCCACAGAGGTCTTGGCACACATCCCAGGGAGTCTGGAACCCAGTGACCAGCATCCTCAGGAGAAGGGGACAGGACACAGAGACACCTTTGAGGGAGAGGGCCAGCAGAATGCCAAGCTCAGGAGTGACAGGCGCAGAACGTTCTGGGGCTGCTGACAGCCACCAGGCCAGGAACAGATAATGCCTAGAGCCCCCAGAGGGGCTGGTTCCTGCCCACCTCCACCCGGTCTTCAGCCCTCACACACACCATCTCACAGCACCTAGTCTGGTCATTTGCTGACGCAGCCATATGGAGTGAAGACAGGCATAATACCAGGCATCCTGGTACTGCCATGGGAGGCAGCTGCTCCTTCATGTCACCTGCTGACAGAAACACAGGGCTCCAGGAGGCAAGAGAGACCTCCTGTGTGAGCACAGCACAGGGAGGGTAGCAGGAGGCACAGAGTAAGGCCCCGCTCCAGAAATCTAATAAGCGCTAGACAGATGGCACTGAGGAGTGCTGGCTGCTGCTTCAAAGGCCCTGGGTTAGGTTCCCAGCACCCAGGAGCTGCCAGCAGCCATCTCTAATTCCAGTTCAAGGGACCCAGTGCCCTTTTCTGGCCTTTTCAGGCATCACACAGGCATGGGTTGTACTTACATACATATAGGGAAAACATTCATAAACATAAAATAAAAATAAAAATTTAAAAATCTAAGAGACAGGCATGATATCCCATGTCAGTCATCCCAGTATGTAGCATCTCCACTGTGGGAGGCCAAGGCAGAAAGATCAGGGTCATCTAGACTGAGCTACAAGATAGATAGATAGATAGATAGATAGATAGATACATACATACATACATACATACATACATAGTTACAAGATAGGTAGTTACAAGATAGATACATACATAGTTACAAGATATATAGATAGATGATAGATAGATACAAGATAGATAGTTATAAGATAGATAGATAGATACATACATACATAGTTACAAGATAGATAGATTAAATAAATAAATAAATAAGTATAAAAAATAAGAGCAAACACAGTCATGAATGAAATAACTCTTGTCCTGTGGAGGTTCAGGCCCTACACTGGTCTTTAGACCCACACATCTCACCTGTGTCTCTCTTCCTCACTCACTCTTTCTGACAAGTCTCTGGCATGCAACCCAGGCTGGCCTTGAACTTGCCATTCTCCTACCTCCACCTTCCAGTGCTGAGATCACAGGTGCCACTGTGCCGGGCCCCCTCCCTTCTCCCACTGTGCCGGGCCCCCTCCCTTCTCCCTTCTCCCACTGTGCCGGGCCCCCTCCCTTCTCCCACTGTGCCGGGCCCCCTCCCTTCTCCCACTGTGCTGGACTCTTCCATGAAGCTGTATCCCCAGCCCTCTTTTCACCTTTCATTTTGATCAAAGGGCTGACTGTGTAGCCCAGGCTGGGCTTGAACTCTTGACCTTCCTGCCTCAGCCTCCTGAGTAGCTGGGATGACAAGGGTGACCTCAGCAGGTCCAGAGACCTCAAATCATCTCTGGATAATTCAGAATCCCTAAACAATGGAAGTGCTGTGTGCACAGTTGTAACACTGTTTCAGTCAGAAGAGTAGGCCAAGAACATCAAAGCCCTGGGCTGTTCTGTTCTGCACTGTTTCTCTTTTTCTGAACAGATGTTGCAGGCTCCTGGGTGGTCAGTGTGAAGTGCAGGCCTGTGGGTGGTCAGTGTGAAGTGTAGGCCCATGGGTGGCAGTGTGAAGTGTAGGCCCATGGGTGGCAGTGTGAAGTGTAGGCCCGTGGGTGGCACTGAAGTGCAGGCCTGTGGGTGGTCAGTGTGAAGTGCAGGCCCCGGGTGGTCAGTGTGAAGTGCAGGCCCGTGGGTGGTCAGTGTGAAGTGCAGGCCCGTGGGTGGTCAGTGTGACGTGCAGGCCCGTGGGTGGTCAGTGTGACGTGCAGGCCCGTGGGTGGTCAGTGTGAAGTGCAGGCCCGTGGGTGGTCAGTGTGA
>VZQC01002755.1:4683372-4753758 GCA_009823505.1 Rhizomys pruinosus
AAAAAAGGAAGAAACTGGATATTTCTGCCAGGCGTGGTGGCGCACGCCTTTTATCCCAGCACTCAGGAGGCAGAGGCAGGAAGATCTCTTTAGTTCAAAGCTAGCCTGGTCTACATAGTGAGTTCCAGGCTACCTGGGGCTACAGGGAGACCCTATCTCAGAAAAATAGTACATTTTTTTCTTAGTGGAAAGTGCCAGCCACCCTCTGTGTCATCCGCAGCCCCCTTTGCATGAACCCAGCTAGCCCGAACATTCAGCAAGAGGCCGACGCCTCTGCCGTCACTCCAGGGCGCCCTGGAGTGCCAGAAAGCGAAGACAGAAGCGGGAGCAGCCGGTCTGCCCTGGCCTGAAGCTCGTGCTCAGTTCATCGCACATGTCCCTCGAAATCAGATTGGGCTTAGCATAGTGGGCACACCTGTCCCCCCAGCATTCAGGAGGCTGAGGCTAGAGGATCCTGAGTTCCAGGCCATCCTGGGCTACAGGGTGAGACTCCATCACAAAAAAAATCTAAAAAAAAAAAAAAACAACAACAAAATAAACAAAAACAAAAACCCAATCGGCTCAGCTCAGCCTCTTGGAAGGCAGACATATGCCAGGTAGCTCTCTCATGAACCCAAAACACAGGCTGGCTGGGCCCACATCCCTCTCCAGGGCCTGGCGGGTGGCACACTCTCAGTCTCAAAGTCCACTGGGTCAGTGGCTGAGCTGGCAGCACCCTGTATCCTCCTGACCTTTCCCCAAGTTCCAGGCAGCACCTGGGACTGCCAGTTGGGTAGGATGCACTCACCAGGCTGCTGGGGAGTCACCATCAGGGTACTGAGGCATAGGGCAGGCATGTCCCTCAGAGACCAGTGGACTCCCTGACAGAACACGAAGCCAATCAGCCATGTGCATGCCAGAGGGGTGGTGGGATGGGTCTAGCTTCAGGAACACACCACTGAACTTGCACAGTGCCCCTGGCCTATGTGCTGGTGGCCTGTGTCCAGCCCCAAGGACTAGGGAGTGCTTATGGGAGGACACTGTATGGCTAAGAAGCTGGACACCACACTGTACTCAGCTGTAATCTCAGCTATTGGGAGGCTAAGGCAGGTGGATCCTGGTTCTAGGTCAATCTGCACTACATGGTGAGATCCTGTCCCAAAAACAAGGGCTGGGGGTGCAGCTCAGTGCTTGGCAAGCATGGGCGGGCCAGGTTCCATCCCAACACGCAGCAGTAATAAAAAGACATGCAAAGGGGTAAGCTGTTACAAAGTCATGTTGGCGCTGGGTGTGGTGGTGCATGCCTTTAATCCTAGCACTCGGGAGGCAGAGGCAGGCAGGCGTCTGTGAGTTCAAGGCCAGCCTGCTCTACAGAGTAAGTTCCAGGACAGCTGGGGCTACAGGGAGACCCTGTCTTGTAAAGACCAAATAACAAAAAAAGTCATGTTGGCTTGTCGGCTTGTCTGACCCCTGTTAACTCTGCACCCCCAGATCCCAGGGGTTCCCAGTGTCCCAAAATGCAACCCTGTACTTACACAAATGGGTGGCAGTGAGGAGGGGAGCCAAGGACAGGACAGCCCCTCACAACCTGCAGTCACTGCACACTTACCCTAGGGGCTAGCCTGCACAAGGCCAGGCAGATTCTCACCCCAGGGGCTAGCCTGCACAAGGCCAGGCAGATCCCCCAGCAGCCTTGAGACTGTTGGCAGTGTTCAGACTGGACAGGGAACAGAAGAGAAGTGAGCCTGGGTGTAGTGGCCCACACTCGTCAGCCCAGCACACAGGTGGCTGAGGCAGGAGGATCCTAAGATCAAGGCCACTCGGAGCTACAGAGCGAGGCCTGGTTTCAAAGAAAGAAAAAGGGCTGGGGAGACGGCTGTCAGTAGAGTGCTTGCCAAGGGAGCAAGAGGACCTGAGTTCAGATCCCAGCACCACAAAAAAGCCGGGCAGACAGCACGTGTGTGACCCCAGTGCTGGGGTTGGGGGACAGGACAGGAGGAGCGCTAGAGCTTCCTGATCAGCCAGGCTAACCAAATGGGTGAGCCCTAGACTTCCTGAGAGATCCTGCCTCAGAAACAAGGAAGAGGGGGCTGGAGAGATGGCTTAGAGGTTCAGAGCACTGGCTGCTCTGACAGAGGACCCAGCACTCACATAGTACCTAACTGTTCCAGAGGAATTGAACACCATCTTCTGACTTCCAGGGTCAGAAGAGGGCATCACATATCTGGAACTGGAGTTAGGGATGGTTGTTAGCTGCCATGTGGGTGCTGGCAATCAAACCTGGGTCCTCTGCCAGAGCAGTCAGTGTTCTTTTTTTTTTAATTTAATTTATTTTTGTATGTGTATGAATGTACTGTCTGCATGTAGGTTTGTGCACCCGTGTCGTGCAATGCCGCGGAGGTCAGAAGAGGGCGTCGGATTCCCCTGGAACTGAAGTTCTCATGGAATTGGAGTTAGACGGTTCTCAGCCGCCATGTGGGTACTGGATATTGAACCCAGGTCCTCTGCAAGAGCAGTCGGTGCTCTTAACCACTAGGCTATCTCTCCAGCCTGCAGTCAGTGTTCTTAACTGCTGAGCCACCTCTCTCCAGCACCCCCAAATAAAAATATTTTTGAAAAGTAAGGTAGCCAGGCATGGTGGTGCACACCTTTAATCCTAGCACTTGGGAGGCAGAGGCAGGAAGCTCTCTGTGAGTTCAAGGCCAGCCTGGTCTATATAGTAAGTTGTAGGATAGCTGGGGCTACAGGGAGACCCTGTCTCAAAAAGACCAATAAATAAATAAATAATAAATAAATAAGGTAGAGAATCTCAAGGAAATAAAGCAGAAAGTGACAGAGGGAGGCAGGAGGGCTTGCTACAGCCTCTTAAGCTGCACACACCACCTATACCATCACCTGCACACGCCACACACACACACACAACACTACACACGCACATAGGAAAAATCCCATGTTCAATATGGCATGTAGTAAAATTTGCCCGTGTTAGCATATAGTTCACGTAAGAATTCCTGGGTGACTCCCACCATTCTCATCACTTCTCCCCATCCTGCGACCTGGCAGGTCTCATCTTATTTCTATATTATAGATTAGCATTTCCAGCTTTGAGAAACTCATGTAAACAAATGTGCTAGAGAAAAAGAAGGGAAAGAGAGACAGAGGGAGACGGCTAACGTTGACCCCTGCAGAGAGGGACAGGAAACGCCTAACGTTGACTCCTGCAGAGCGGGACAGAGGGTTGACCTCTGGCTCCACAACGCACACAGGTGCATATGCAGATGTACACACACACACACACACACACGCACGTACACACACACACACACACACACACACACACACACAAGGCTTCTGGTATTTCCTAGATTGAGTCCTGGTCCCCTCATGAGCAGCCCCTCCCACCTTCATGAGACTTGGCCACTTTGCTCTCTGTGACCTTGATGTCCTGCTCTGTTGCAGAGAGACCACAGGCAGGTGCTCAGCTCCCTAGTGTCTGGGGCCCTGGCAGGTGCGCTCGCCAAGACAGCCGTAGCCCCCCTGGACCGAACCAAGATCATCTTTCAAGGTAAAAGTTTTTGCACCTGTCATACCTGTCTGTCTGCAGTATGGGAGCTGTCAGGCAGTCTGTCACACCTGTCCGTCTGTCTGTCTGTCTGCAGTATGGGAGCTGTCAGGCAGTCTGTCACACCTGTCCATCTGTCTGTCTACAGTATGGGAGCTGTCAGGCAGTCTGTCACACCTGTCTGTGTCTGTCTGTCTGTCTGCAGTATGGGAGCTGTCAGGCAGTCTGTCACACCTGTCCATCTGTCTGTCTGCAGTATGGGAGCTGTCAGGCAGTCATATCCCCTTCCTCCTCACAGCTCCCAAACCACATATGCTTAGTCATACACTATCATCCCGCTGCCCCCAAACTCACTACATAGCCCAGGTTGACCTTGAACTTGCAGTGATCCTCCTGCCTCAGCTTTCTGAATGCTGGGATGGGTACTATAGATAATTATACCTGGGTTCTGCGTCCTTTATGAGGACATTAGTTCTGCTCCACAGCCATGGTCCAACTCAAGTCTGCTGTACCTACACAGATTGTTACAAGCTAGGTCCCCTTCACTATTCCAAGGAAGTCTGAGGAGACGGACGTAACTTTGGGAGATATGGTCAACTCAGAGCAGAGTCCACCTCTCTCCCTTGGTACTAAGCATTGGTGGGGCCATGCCTGCATAGCCCTAGCCCTCTGGCCAATGGTCAGATGGGCACTGGCTCCCTCTCCTGACCCTGGGCCTCAGTGTGCTATAAAGCCAGGATGTTGATAGCAGCTCTGTCCCAGGTTGGTCAGAGGATGGAGGGGCTAGCCTGAGTGACCTACTGGGGTGCTGCCTGAGCACATGGACAGCACTGGACCTCGGGATCTTTCCCATAAGCTTTTGTAGTCTACATACCTCCAGCCCCCAAAGTGACCAAAGACATCGTCATGGAGTTTTTGCCTGGAAAGGCCAGTAGAGATCCTGTGCTGGGGTGGGGGCACTGAGAAGAGACCACAGACCCAGACATCCCCAGCCTTGTCCTGAGGAGGTCTGGGCTGCTGGCAGCAGGGGTGGTGAACTGGAACCCTGGGCTGTGCATCCCCGGGACCCAGCCACACACCCAGCCACTTGCTGTCTTGGATGCTGGCTTCCCTTCCCTTCCTGGGAACAAGTCTGGGAAAGGAGCCCCCAGGTACAGCCCAGCCAGACTGCTGCCTCCCCCACACAGACTAGACCAACGGACCCTGGGCTGCCTTCCCACCGCCCCTTCTCATGGGCTCTCTTGCTTTTGCTTCTTCCAGTGTCTTCAAAAAGATTTTCCGCCAAGGTGAGCTGCTGGGCTGCCGACCCCTGCAGCTGACACTACCTTGGGGGCTGCAGGACAGGGTGGAGTGGTTGGTCTGGGAGAGCCGGTTCCCAAGCCCCGTGGTCCCCCTTCCACGGTACCAGGCAAGCTTCTGGGCACATCGGCACAGGCCTGGGGCACAGTGGGGTCTGCCATCCTCCCAAACATTCATGGAGTGGGACCTGGTGCACTGAGCCCCATCTTCCCGTGTGACTTATCCTTACAGGTAGGAGTTTCTGTTGTTTTGTTAGAGGTTTTTGAAAGCCCCACCAACACCAACACGCTTCCTTGTATGCTGACTCTCAGCCCAGCTTTCTGACACTAAAGAGGGTCAGGCATCTGAGGGTGGCCGAGAGCAGGAAGCCCCACAACCTGGGCAGGCGGGGATGGGCCCAGGGGCCACATCCAAGCTCTGCATTTGAGGGTGCATTCGGACAAGTGGATGCTGGGGGAGGGGGAACGTGCTGACTCCCGTCTCCCACAGGAGGCCTTCCGGCTCCTCTACTTCACCTACCTCAACGAGGGATTCTTCAGCCTATGGCGCGGGAACTCGGCCACCATGGTGCGTGTTATTCCCTACGCAGCCATCCAGTTTAGCGCGCACGAGGAATACAAGCGCATCCTGGGCCACTACTACGGCTTCTGTGGAGAGTAAGGCCGCCCTCGCCCCGCCCCCGGCCCCGCCCCACCCCGCCCCCGCCCCAGCCCCAGCCTTGTGGGCCCCGCCCTTCCTCCGCTAGGCCCCACCCGTCCTTCCTAGGCCACAAGGCCCTCACCAGGCCTTCCTTTCTTTTTTATTTTTATTTATTTATTTTTTTAATTTTATTTATTTCTGTATGTGTATGAATGTACTGTCTGCATGCAAGTTTGTGCACCCGTGTCGTGCAATGCACGCGGAGGTCAGAAGAGGGTCTCGGATTCCCCTGGAACTGGAGTTCTCATGGAATTGGAGTTTCAGACGGTTCTCTGCCCCCATGTGGGTGCTGGGGATTGAACCCGGGTCCTCTGGCGCTCTTAACCGCTAGGCCATCTCTCCAGCCCCCAGGCCTTCCTTTCTTACCTGGCCTCAGGCGTCACCCTGTCCTGACTGCCCTGCCTTCCTCAGGGGCTCCCCCTCTGCTGGTACCCCTGAAACTCCCCTCCCTCCTCCGCCCTCCCTCCCCGCTGCGACTCCTCTCCTGCCTGTCCAGCTCCTCCAGCTTCCTCACCTTGGCTCATACTCAACTTGCTCTGCCCTTCATAGGGACCCCCACACCTCACCCCACCTTCCTCACCTGGGCCCCGTCTCCAGTATTCCTTCCTGTCATTACCCAGCTCGGTCCACCCTGACCTTATTCCCAGGGGTGCGGGGCCTTCGGTGGCTCATCTTAGGGAAGACATAGTCACTTATTGCGTATAGGGAAGGGCAGGAAGCTGCACGCATCGGCCCAAGCTCGGCCATATGGGGCCTACATGGTGCTCCTTGGTGTCCTCCAAGCTGTGTGGAGCTGGGGATCAGGATCCACCGCCCCCCTTCTCTCCCCCTCACCCACAGAGCTCTGCCCCCGTGGCCCCGCCTCCTGGCTGGCGCGCTGGCTGGAACCACTGCCGCTACTCTCACCTACCCCCTGGACCTGGTCAGAGCCAGGATGGCTGTGACACCCAAGGAGATGTGAGTCCTGCCCTTGGTGTGTGGGTGCTGCTGTCATGAGCAGGCATGGAGTGGCTCCCAGGGTTCCTCTGTGTGAGATTCTGCAGGTTCCTGGAAAGCTCATTTACTCTCTTGGCCCTGGGCAAGATGGCTCAGCTGGTAGACCAAGCCTGAGGTCCTGAGTTCTAAGTCTGAGACACTCATTTTGGAAAAAGAACTGACACCTGCAAGTTATCCTGACTTTCCAGAAGTGGGGTACCAAGTGCACCCCCACAATAAATGAGCACAGTAGATCATGCTGTTGACTCCAGCACTCAGGACGTGAGGAGGTCAGGCCAAACTGGTTTATAATAGTGAGGTCCAGGCAAGATGGGGCTACAGGGAGACTCTGTTTAAAGAAATAAGAAATAACTCAAAGGAACCGGTGCCATCAGGGCAGAGTGTGACAGCTCAGGGGAGGAGCACTTGGCTGGTGGGTGTGAAGGGCCCTTGCTATGTGTGGGGGCCTGTGGGAGGGCCGGCGATCGAGGCTTCCCTGGAGATGCCGAGCCCCGTGTCCTGGCAGGTACAGCAACATCTTTCATGTCTTCATCCGCATTTCACGGGAGGAGGGACTGAAGACCCTGTACTTTGGGTTCACACCCACCGTGCTGGGTGTCATTCCGTATGCCGGGCTCAGCTTCTTCACCTACGAGACACTCAAGAGCCTGCACCGAGGTAAGGAGAGCCAGAGTGGAGTGCGGTGCGAGCCGTCCCCAACCCCTCATCCAGCTCTGCCTCTGTGGGACGGTGGGGCCCAGAGCCCAACTCAAAGGACACTGCGTAGCCAGTGAGGCCCGGGAGTTTGGGTTTGTGCTCTTTAACGCTTTAATTCTTAAATGCTGTTTTTCCTTGTTTTTAGACAAGGCCTCCCTATTGCCCCAGCTGGCCTGGGACTTGCTGTGTAGGCCAGGCTGGCCTTGAACTCACAGAGATCTGCTTGCCTCTCCCTCCTGAGTGCTGGGGTTGCAGCCCACGCCATGCTTCCTGTTACTAGTGGTATTGTTCACGGTGCCAGTGGCTGTGTCTGCACAGGCTGAGTGTGGTGTGTCCAGTTCCCTCTAGGCACGGAGCAGAGCAAGGACAGCTGCCCACCCAGAGCTGCGCAGGAGTAGTGTGTGACTTGATTTACCTCAGGCGTCTTCTTTGATATAGCTTTTAGTGCAAGTCTCATGTAGCCCGGCTGGCCTCAGGTTTGCTATGTAGGTGAGGATGATCTTAAATGTTTCACACTCCATCCACAAGTGCTGGGACGACAGGCCTTCATCACCCTGGGCATATTAGTAAAGTTCTGGAATCAAAGCCATGTCTTCCTGCATGCTAGATAGGCACTTGGACACTGTGCACCCCAGCCACCCTGCACCCTGCGCCCCAGCCACCACTGGACCCCAGCCACCCCTATACCCCAGCCACCCCTGTACCCCAGGTATCTTTGTCAAACAAAATGTTTCAGGTCAAGTTGGAGCCTCCCACCCTACCTCTCCCTCTGGGGCCTCTCACTGAGTCTGAGTGGCACCCCAAAGACAGCTTTGGAAACCCGTTACCCCAGCACTCAGGAGAACTAAGCGGGAAACGCCTGCAGGTTCAAGGATGGGCTACTTAGCAAGATTAAAACACCAACTTCAGGGGCTGGAGAGATTGCCTAGCGGTTAAGTGTGCCGACCACTCTTGCAGAGGACCCGGGTTCGATCCCCAGCACCCACATGGTGGCTGAGAACCGTCTGTAACTCCAATTCCAGGAGAACTCGAGTTCCAGGGGAACCCGAGACCCTTCTGACCTCCGCGGCATTGCACGACACGGGTGCACAAACCTACATACAGACAGTACATTTATACATATACAACATAAATAAATAATAAAAAAATAAAAATAATAAAAATAAAAAAACAACTTCAGGCTGGAGAGATTAAACAGTTAGGAGAGCTGGCTGTCCCCCAGAGAACCCAGGTTCCCACCCCAGCACCCACACTGGCGGCTCACAGCTCCCTGTAATTCTAACTCTAGTGGATCTGACACCCTGTCCTGGCCTCCCTGGTGCTGGGCACCCACCACACAGACACACGCAGGCAAAACACTCATAAACAAAGTAACCCTTTTCCTAAAAAGCAGACTGTAGCCAGTCGTGGTGGCACATGCCTTTGATCCCAGCACTTGGGAGACAGAGGCAGGCGGATCACTTTGAGTTGGAGGCCAGCCTGTTCTACATAGTGAGTTCCAGGATAGCTGGGGTACAGGGAGACCCTGCCTTAAAAAGATGGGGGGGGGAGCAGATTGCTCTGGATTGACAGCATCCCGTAAGGTCTGTGGGGCTGTTTCTTGGTGCCTCAAGGACTCCCGATCCGTGATGCCAAGGTCCCTTCCACGCAGTGGCACAGGGTTTGCTTGGTGGCGATGCTGCAGGGGACCATGGAGGTGCTGTGGCAGCTGTCACACTGCGTTCAGCAGGAGACAGTCACAGGGAAGTCTGCTTGGCTGCATAGACAAGGGCTGTTAAAACACCCAGTGTCAGGCTGGGCTTCGGGGCTCGTGCCCGTCATCCTAGCTCTCAGGATGGGGCAGGAGGATGGCCATGTGGTCAAGGCCAGCCTGGGCTGTAGAGTGAGAGTCTGTCATACACACACAGAAAAGCTACCAACCACTTAGCCAGCAAGAGCTTGGGCAGAGGCTGGCTGAGTCAGGGCTGCAGTCAGCGTCAATCACCTTGGCTGTTGGACTGCCCCACACAACAGTAAGCTTTGCTTTTTTTTTTTTTAATTAATTTTATTTATTTCTGTATGTGTCTGAATGTACTGTCTGCATGCAAGTTTGTGCACCCGTGTCGTGCAATGCCGCTGAGGTCAGAAGAGGGTCTTGGATTCCCCTGGAACTGGAGTTCTCCTGGAACTGGAGTTTCAGACGGTTCTCGGCCGCCATGTGGGTGCTGGGGATCGAACCCGGGTCCTCTGCAAGAGCGGTCGGCGCTCTTAACCGCTAGGCCATCTCTCCAGCCCCAGTAAGCTTTGCTTTTCTAGCCTTCAGTGCTACCCCCAGCACCTGCAGGTGAGGCCTGGGATGCACCCCTTACAGACAAGGGGGGCTGCACCCCGTGGATAGAGGGACTGCAGCCTTGAGGATGGGGCTGTACCCATACTCTAACACAGTGTAGCCTGAGTATCTCATAAAGACAGTTAATAAAGCAGCCTGTGTCAGGCTAGGGTGTGGCTTGGCAGCAGAGCGGCAGCCTGGTGTGCACAAGTCCCTAGGTTCCATTCTCAGCTCCAAAAGCAAGGCAGGGGACCAAGAAGCAGAGCCTCTTGCACTCACGTGGCGCTCGCGTGCCTTCTGCCCTACAGAGTACAGCGGTCGCCCACAGCCCTACCCATTTGAGCGCATGATCTTTGGGGCCTGCGCTGGCCTCATTGGGCAGTCAGCTTCCTACCCTCTGGATGTGGTGCGGAGGCGCATGCAGACGGCTGGTGTCACAGGCCACCAGCATGGCTCCATCCTGAGCACACTACAGTCCATCGTGCGAGAGGAGGGCGCGGTGCGGGGCCTCTACAAGGGCCTGAGCATGAACTGGCTGAAGGGCCCGATTGCTGTGGGCATCAGCTTTACCACCTTCGACCTCATGCAGATCCTGTTGCGCCGGCTGCAGAGCTAGGCCCAGGAGACGCCAATGGTGAGATGCTAGACAGAGGGCCCATGGCTGTGTGCTAGGAGGCCTGTGACACCCGAGGACAGGCAGATGGGGGGCCTGGCTTAGAGCCGCAGGGACCAGAGCAAAGACAGCATCGGGCCTGGGGCTGTGACGTTGGGATGATGGACAACCATGCCTCTCCCTTCAGTTCCCCACCAGTGTTTGGTACGTCTCCCAGGGGCATCACCCAGGAGGCCCCTAAGGGGTCAGCTTCACCTCCTGGCCCTGTATCCTTTAACCTGCTGCTGGTTCTAGTGTCCACTGGCACACTGAGCTCAGAACCTGTCCCTTCTTGCTGTGATTATGTGCCTGGCCTACAGACACAACCAGCCCTTCTGGAAGCCACACCCCATCTAGGAGGGCTGTGGCTCATGCAGAGGGGGCTGCCCCCACCCACTGTGCCTGCCTTGTCCTGCCTTTCCATCCTTTCCAGGGGACAGACGGCTGTCCTATAACCACAGCTTCCAAGCACTGTGCCCACACGGTTCCCAAGGGCTGTACCTGGCCTTTGCCACTTCCTGGCTTGTGACCTTCCCAAGAGGCCTCACTGCCACCACACCAGTCCCCCACTGGAAATGCCCCTGTGTAGAGCCACCTGAGGCTCTTACAGTCAAGCACCCATAGAGGTGGACCCAAGCTCCTGAAAGTGCCCTGCCTGGACCTCTGGTGACACCCTTCCAGTCCTTGGTCCCCACTGAGGCTCTGGCTCAGCAGAGCCAGGAAGGCCCTGGAGGGGCTGCTGGGCCTGTACAGATGAGCGTAGGTGTCCAGTCTGGAGGGGCAGCTGGGCCTGTACAGATGAGCGTAGGTGTCCAGTCTGGGTAGTGAGGAAAGTGTGGAGCACCTAGGGACCCACAGCCAGCGGCCTCAAGGAGAAGCCCCTGGGGCCTGGGGGTCACAGGGCCCCACTTTCCTTTCTGAATAATGTCTAGAGTTCCTAATTTGGGCTTTTCAAGACTCCCCTGGAAGTCCTGGGTGGCGTGCTGTCCATAGCAATCCTCCTGCCTCTTGATTCTGGTTTGCAACCTGACAGGCCCCAGCTATATTCACACCCAACCCTTGCCCTGTGTAACATAGTTCCCACAGCCGGCAGGGCAGCTACCTAGTGTGGGGACCTGAGCAGGTGGCTTGACCCCATGTGTTTCCAATCGTGACTTCATTTCCCACTCCCCCGCCCCGTCTGTCTCTTGCCTTGTGCCTGTGATGCCCAGACCCTTTCTTCCTTCCTGGAATGTGCTGCTGGGATGTCCCCATTGTCCCCAGGCACCTGGCTGCCCATGGTAGCTTCGAGGGACTGCCCTCTGGTGTGTGCTGCCCACCCTAGCCATTGTGCAGCCCCACACTTGGCAGGACAGACTGAGTACCCCACACAGGCAGGTAGGAGGGGCCAGAGCTCCTGGCCACCCCAGCAGGCAGCATCATCCGGATGTCTGGGCAGCACCCTGCTTTAGGCCATGGGCTAGGCACAGCAGGTGACGGCATTTCTGGCCCTGGTCATCTTGGGCCCCAGACATGCCTCCCCGATGGTTCTGGCCTGGGTGGGCTCCCAGCCTCTGAGGCCGCCCTCCCCAGCTTCTGTTCCGCTCTGAGGTTCTACTCTGATGCCATGAAGACACTTTGTTTATATATGTTTATATATTTTAAAGATTTGTGCCAAGAGAGTATATTTAATAAAAATGTAAATGATGTCTACTTGTGCTTCTCAGGCCCAGGCTTCTCCACTCTGAACCCTGGCAGGGCTGAAGTTTGACGCCAGGGCTTATGTCGCCCAGTCTTGCTCTATAGGTCACAATCCCCCTGCCTCAGGCTTCAGCATGTTAGGGTCATAGGTGTGTGTCATGGTGCTCGATTCTCAGATACATTGTCACATAACAGGAAGCTGACTAGCCAGCTCCTGTCCTAGCCCTGCCATCCATGGCCAGCAGGGGTCACAGCACACCACTGCAGCAGCTTTCAGCAGTGCGGAGCAGGAAGAACTGTCCTCTCAGTTCCTCAGACGGCCCAGATCTCTGCAGCTGCTCCACCTGACAGCCTTCATGTGAAGTGGCTTGACACCCCCCACCCCCAGTCGAGGTGTGTGGACCTCTGGCCTTCCTGTGCACATGTGTTCACACATCCATGTGAATATGCATAACCATGCACGCACATCCTCAGCTGTTCAGGTGGGTGGATTCCTGGCCCTGTCTGGCCATGCTGCTGAAATTTGAGGACTTCGCATGGTAGCCATCATGGCTCAGTAATCTTGACTTCAGAGATCCTTTGTTCTGGGGAGGTAGGACTGAACACTGGGCAGTTAGGCTGTGTGGTGTCATCATAGAGAGGTGGTGACACTGAGCTTGTCTCTGTCTGCAAATATCCTGCTTCCGTGAGCCGGGAGCCTGCTGCCTCTCAGTAGGCCTGGACAGCGGGTGGTCAGCAGAATGACTTTACCTCATTGCCTGGGTACACTGCAGGCTGTGCAGAGCATGGAGAGGAGATGCTGCTTCTGTGAGGTCCAGCTGCTGGACACACCTTGACCTGACACTCAGCCGCCTCTCAGCGTCCAGTACTCCACAGAAGACAGTTGAGGTCTCCATATCCCACTTTCTCATCTGTGCATCTCTGTGTTCATAGACGTGTGTGTGTGTGTGTGTGTGTGTGTGTGTGTGTGTGTGTCACAAGCAACTGGGAATGAAATAGATCAAAGATGGAGTACTGGGCTAAGGTGTGGCTCAGCTTGGAGCCCCTGTCTAGGATCCCCAGTGAGGGGCTGGGGTGTGGCTCAGGGGTAGAGCCCTGCCTAGAATCCCAGTGAGGGGCTGGGGTGTGGCTCAGGGGTAGAGCCCTGCCTAGAATCCCAGTGAGGGGCTGGGGTGTGGCTCAGGGGTAGAGCCCTGCCTAGAATCCCAGTGAGGGGCTGGGGTGTGGCTCAGGGGTAGAGCCCTGCCTAGAATCCCCAGTGAGGGGCTGGGGTGTGGCTCAGGGGTAGAGCCCTGCCTAGAATTCCCAGTGAGGGGCAGGGGGAGTTGCTTAACAGAAGAGTGTTTTCATGCAGATTCTTCCCACAGCACATAAAACCAAAGGTTTAGGAATATGTTAACCATGTAGTTGATGGTGCCAATAACTACATGCCTCACTTACATGTTTCCCTATTTGAGATATCACATAGCCCAGGCTGGCCTCAAGCTCACTGCACAGCTCTGGCTGACTTCTGGAGCAGTGAGCCACGTGACACCATGCTGGTCACCATCAGCTGTGGGCACAAGCCTGGAGGCCTCCCCTGCAGAACACAGCTCAACCCCGAGCTGCCCTCAGCCAAGCATCTAGGTGAGAACTCTGTGGTGTGTGCCCCACAGTGTCACCCTGACGTCCCAGCAGGGCTGAGGTCCAGTGTCATCTCTGTGGTGCCACCTGCAGGACATCCCTCCTTTAACCTCCCCTCCCTGATCCCCACAACGCCACCAGGGTCAGTACCAGATAGGTAGATCCACAGGACATATATCTCTGCAGATAGGTCTGCAGAGATGTCCTGTGGATTCGTAGCACACACCTATGCCAGCCTTCCTGCATCCTCAGTTACCCACAAGTAAAAAAGCCCCATCTCTCTGGGGCCAGGGAGATGGTTCAGTGGGTAAAGTCGGTGCCATGCAATCATGAGGAGCGGACTTTGAATCCCAGAACCCACCATAGCCTCATCTGCAGCCCAGCACTTCTCCAGCCGGGGGGAGCTGGATCCGTGAAGTTGGGAGATGTGCAGCAGTGCACAAAAGACCGTCTTGCCTGGGCGTGGGGGCTCACACCTTTAATCCCAGCACTTGGGAGGCAGAGGCAGGAGGATCTCTGTGAGTTCAAGGCCAGCCTGGTCTACAGCGTGAGTTCCAGGACAGCTGGGGCTACGGGGAGACCCTGTCTCGAAAAGACCCAAAACAAAACTAAACAAAAAAAACAACAAAAAGTGTCAAAGTGGAAGGCCAGTCCCCATGTGCTGCTCTGTTGTCCTCTGGCACCGCCCATGCCATGGCACCTGTGTTCCTGCACGCGCGCGTGCGCGCGCATGCACACACACACACACGTGCACACACACGCACACACACAGGCAGTCTGTCTCATGTAGTATGCTGCCCCTGGTGGCAGTCATCTGAGACAGAGGAAGGGAACTTTACCCATGAAGTGACAGCCCTGTGCAGGCATGGCGGGAGGCTCAGGGCTGGAGGCAGCATGTGGTCCCTCCACAGGAGTGGCCCTGGGCACCTGGAGCAGGTCACCATAGTGGCAGTGTGAGGAGACAGCACCGCAGTAAAGCTCATAGCTGGGGGAAAAACGGCCCAGGCTCCATTTTTTATTCTCAATATACATTTTGCACATGCGGGTCACACATATCTTTTTTTTTTTAATTTTTTTTATTAATTTTATTTATTTCTGTATGTGTATGAATGTACTGCCTGCATGCAAGTCTGTGCACCCGTGTCGTGCAATGCCGTGGAGGTCAGAAGAGGGTGTCAGATTCCCCTGGAACTGGAGCTCTCCTGGAACTGGAGCTTCAGACGGCCCTCGGCCGCCACGTGGGTGCTGGGGATCGAACCCAGGTCCTCTGTAAGAGCGGTCGGCGCTCCTAACCGCTAGGCCATCTCCACACATATCTTATACACACATGTGCCACACACCCTGGGGCTCCAAGGCCTCACACATGACAGAATCGGCTTCACACCTGTGGCACAGGGGACCATTTCTCTCCCCTCCCGTCACCTTCCTCCCAGCTAGGACTCCCTCAATTTGATGGTGTTTTGTTTTGTGACATGCGGTGTTGTTATTAGCCCAGAGTGGCCTCCAACTCAAAACCCCTGCTTCAGCCCCCCGAATGTGCTGGGTGGTGATTCTCCCAGGCCCCGCCCCAGCTCCTCTGCTCCTGCAGAGCACCTACAGCTTTTCACCCCCCAGTCCCAGTGTCCCAGGCCCTTCTCACCTACTAGGTCTCCCCAGCCCATCTCCTCAGCCAGTGGGATCACTATGTAAAGACCAGCCTGCCCTCTACTGACAGGACACACACACACACACACACACACACACACACACACACACACACGGCCATCATGGCCCAAATACAGGGGAGTCAGGTTTAAGGGGTCCATAGCCCAGGCACTCAGTGAAAGGGATGGCAGGGAGTGCTTGTACCAGGTCAGCTGGGAACACAGGCTCAGAGGCCCAGAGCAGGCACCTGTTGGTGGGCAGGGCCCAGACTCCAGGGCCCCCGAAGTGTCAGGGAGGCTAAGAGCCTGCCAGGTGCTGGTGAAAGTACAGACCGAAGAGGCTAGAGAGCAGCTGGCAGGCAGCAGTCCACCAGATGAGGTAGGTCAGCAAGCCACGGAGGAAGAGGGGCGCCAGCAGGCCACCCAGGGCCCCTGCAACCTGGGCTGCCGTCTGCTGGGCCTCATCCTCCCCGGAGCCCATAGGGACAGCACTTGCTGAGGATGCCATCGACGTGAGGGTCAATGTGGGAGGGGCCGGGCCCAGGAGCCAAGAGTAGCCGCCTTCGAGAAGAGAAGAGGGATGGGGAAGGGGGTTACTGGTAGTTACTGGGAGGGGCACCCCAGGATAGGAGAGGAGAAGGAAGGAGAGGGAATAGGACGGAGTCCCCCCCAGCTCACCCCTTCCTGTCCCAGGCGAGCCTCTACCCTTATGGTATCCATGGACGCCACCTTTGTGGTGTCTGTGGTCCCCACACCTCTGAAGGCCCTGACCAAAGCTCCCCCAGGCACTCTGCCGGCCCCGCCTTCACCCAGGCTCGGCCCCGCCCCTCTACCTGCGGCCCCGCCCCACCTGCGACCTCGCCCCTGCCCAGGCTCTGCCCCCCTCACCCAGTGTCTTGAGCAGCAGCGTGCAGTGCAGCGTGAGGATGAGCGGCGTCAGGTACTGCAGACTCACCACCGTCACGTAGCAGTAGACGCGGACCACCTGGCGGAGGGCAGGGAGGGCCGCAGAGGGTCGTCGGGGATGGGGACCCCACCCCTGCGCCGGCCCCCTCGCCCCTGGGGCAGTCCTCGTACCCGCTGCTGGATCTCACGGGCCTCGATGCGGCCCGCCTCCTTGCGCAGCTGCTCCACACGCGCCTTGGCCAGGCACAGGTAGGCCTGCAGGTGCGGCCGGGTCACCGCCAGGCGCAGCAGGCACAGCGCCACCAGCACCCAGAGGCGCAGGGAGTCGAAGGCCTCGTCCGACAGCCTGCAGCGCGGCCAGCCGGCAGAGGGCGGTGGTGAGCCCTGCCCGAGCCAGCCGCCCCCGCACCCCCCACCCCGCACCCCCGTCCCCGCACACGCACAGAGAGGAGGTCGCATCCCCCGTGGGTGCCTGGTGCAGGAAGTCCCGGGCCACCGGCCTGGTCCAGAGCCACAGGGTGCACAGGGGGGACAAGAAGCTGGTGTGCAGGAGCAGCCTGCAAACGAGGGCGGCGCCGTGAGCCCAGACTCCTGACCCCCTCCTCCCCCGCGACCCCCACCCCGACCCCCAGGAGGCCCTCCTAACTGCAGCAGAGGCTGGTCCTTGGACAGGGTCAGCGCGTCCCTGTGGGTCTGGGCCAGCCGCAGGCCGGGGAAGGTGAGGAAGGCGCCCAGCATGGAACCCACCACCGCCAGGCCCACGCGGATGGCCAGCTTGGCCACAGGGAGTCTGGGGAGTGGAGAAGGTTTTAGGGATCCCCCCAAGGCTGCTCAGAACCGCCCTGGGGGCGTCGGGTTGCTTTCCCCTTCCCCCATCCCTCAAGGTCCAGTTCCCAGGACTCACGCCCAGTCCCAGCCCTGCTTCTTCAGGATGGGCTCCAGGTTCTGCACCATGCTGGCCAGGCCTGGGCAAAAGAAGAGAGCACGCGATATAGATTCGTAGGACTTCAGAGCTAAGAAGGCTCGTGTGTCTCCCCTCCCAGTTCTGGGGTTACCAGCATGAGCAGAGACAAGGTCTTCCTGTAGCCCCAGTTGGCCTGGAACTCTCTTTGTAGGTCAGGCTGGCCTGGGTGATCCACCTGCCACTGCCTCCCAAGTGCTGGGCTGAAGGTGGGTACTGCCACACTCAGCCATCTCTCACTTTTATTCAGGTGTTGGGATTGGAACTGAGCAAGCACACTTCCCCACTGAGCCATCTCCCTAGCTCAGACAATCTTTAATTTTTTTCTTTATTTTACCCTCCTGAAATAGAACCCAGGGCCTCACATACTAGGCAAATCCCCTGTCACTGAGCTGACTCTTATGACCTGCTAGGGCCATACTGTCCAGGGTTCTTTTCAAGAAATAGAACCTGGGGCTGGAGAGATGGCTTAGCAGTTAAAAGCACTGGCTGCACTTGAAGGGGACCTGGGTCAGATCCTAGCAACCATGTGGCAGCTAACAAATATCTAAACTCCAGTTCCAGGGAACCTAACTCCCAGTCCGTGGGTGCTCCACTCATGTGCACAGACACATAAGACACAAAATTTTACATTAAAAAAATATTTTTTAAGCTGGGTGTGGTGGCGCACGCCTTTAATTCTAGCACTGGGGAGGCAGAGGCAGGTGGATCTTTGTGCGTTCAAGGCCAGCCTGGTCTACATAGTGAGTTCCAGGCCAGCTGGGGCTACAGGGATACCCTGTTTCAAAAGGACAGAGAGAGAGAGAGAGAGAGAGAGAGAGAGAGAGAGAGAGAGAGAGTCAGAGAGAACAGAAACAAGTCAGCTCAGAACATAAGGTCTTCAGAAATGAACACTTTCATCTGTGTGAGATCTGACAGAGGATGTCCACACAAGGTCACAGAACAGATGACAGGAGGTCATGGTTTGGATAGGAAGGGTCCCCTCCTCAAAGGCTCCTGTACTAAAGGCTGGATCCCTGAGCTAATCAGTGAACATGTGTTTAGACTGTGGCACATCAGGAGTAGATGTTTCAGACAGAGGAAGCAGATTCTGGGATGCATCTTTCTGTGAATGTGGGGGTGCGGGTTACCCAGGAAATGCCAGCTGATGGAGGAGTCCAGTGCTAAACCCAGTAAAATGGAATACTTCATACCTGTTCAGCCACCCCACTGTGAACACTGGGGATTCCATGCAGGGGACAGATGGGTGGGCACAATTACCCCTACGGGAAGACACAGCCAGGTATGGGAGCTGACATGCACCTGTGAGCCCAGCGCATGGAGTCCGAGGCCAGAGGTCACTACTAATTCCAGGCCAGGCTGGGCTGTCTTAGAAGGGCTGGGGAAATGGCTCAGTGGTGACTGCTGGGGATGGGGCCCAGAGTTTGCACCCCAGCACATGTGAGAAGCTGTCTGGCTGTGTGCACGGTGGGGACAGGGACAGCAGGATCCCCGGGGCTCACCCAGAGACCCTGTCTCAAGGGAATACAAGAGAGTGGTACCCCAGGGTGCCTGATGCCCTCCTCTGCCCTCCACCTGGGCTCATGCACCCGCATACATGCGTGCATACACCACGCACGCACACGCGCGTACGCACGCACACACACACACACACAAATAATAATAAAATAAAAATAAAACTAGGGGTTGCATCTAAGTGCCTAACATGCCCACAGCCCTGAGTTCCACCCCTGGGGGGACCCGGCTGGCCCACTCCTACCTGACTCCAGGCCCAGCTCCAGGGTCTCCTCCCGAACCACCTGCACCAGCATGGCAAGGAGGAGGAAGATGAAGGCGAAGGTGAGGCACACTGAGCGCTCGCCGCCCTCCTTGGTGCTGAAGTACAGCTGGGTCACTGTCAGAAACACCTTGCTGGTGGTGGAGTTAAGGAGTGGTGGTGCCCTCCCTGGACCCTCAACCACAGGGCACCAACAATCCCAAAAGAATCGGCCTTGGAGGGGCTGGAGACATGGCTCAGCGGTCAGTAGGTCTAGCACTAGGCCACGCCACCCTAGTGACCTCACCCAAGTTCACATGCACAACTCATGGTTTTTGGTTGTGGTTCTAGTTTTGTTGTGTTGGTTTTTTGAGACAGGGTCTCCCTGTAGCCTCAGCTGGCCTGGACCTGGCTATGTAGACCAGGCTGACCTGCTGACCTTCATCTCACAGGGATCTGCCTGACTCTATCTCCTGAGAGCTGGGATTAAAGACGTGCACCAACACTACCACTGCTCTCCTGTCCCCCACCCCCATCCAAATACCACACATGGCTTTAGGTAAGAGTGTTTAAGAACAAAAGACAGGGCCAGGCGTGGTGGCGCACGCCTTTAATCCTAGCACTTGGGAGGCAGAGCAGGTGGATCTCTGTGAGTTCAAGGCCAGCCTGGTCTACAGAGTGAGTTCCAGGACAGCTGGGGCTACAGGGAGACCCTGTCTCGAAAAGACTAAATAAATAAATAAATAAATAAATAAATAAATAAATAAATAAACAAATTAATTAATTAATTAAAACAAAAGACAGGGGCTGGAGAGATGGCCTAGCGGTTGGGAGCCTCAACTGCTCTTGCAGAGGACCCGGGTTCGATCCCCAGCGCCCACATGGCAGCTGAGAACCGTCTTTAGCTCCAGTTCCAGGGGAATCCGACACCCTCTTTTGACCTCCGAGGCATTGCACAACACGGGTGCACCAACCTACATGCAGACAATACATTCATGCACATACAGAAAAAAAAAAAAAAAAGACCAAACAAAGAAAAAAATACAACCATTCCCCAGGTCAGGAACACTGCTGGAGATGCAGCCCTAGTTTAGGGCTCATCCTTGCAGTGTACCCCATGTTCTGAAGTATACCCTATGATCTGAGCACTTGCTGGCCACAGGATGCACTTGGGGGGACTGAATAGACCTTTGCCCTTTCTGAGAGTTCCCAGAGTCACACCTGGACCTCTGCTCTCCATGGACAGGAATAAGTCTGACCAGCCCGAGTTCCTGCTGTCCTGGTGTGCTCGGATGTAAAGAATGGGGAAGAGGCTGAGGTGGCTTGCAGCCAGCTGCCCCTGTCACCCCCCTGGGTGGGCTCCTGCACGGATGCCCACCTACATGCTGGGGACACAGAAGACAGGGCTGAGCGTGGAGCTCGGCAGAGCACACATCTCAGCACTTGGGAGGCTGGTTGTGGCACTGGGGGGCGGGGGGCTGATCACATCATAGAGACACCAAGCTGGGGGGAGGGAAGTCCAGGGCCTCATCCCCACCCCCTGCCTGACACTCCCACCTCCAGGAAGGATACAAGGAGAAGGCCACTGTGAGGAGGCACCAGAAGACAGCCATGTTGAGCTCCTTCGTGGGGCCCAGCACGTAGTAGTAGACCTCAGTGAAAAGAAACAGGAGGCCCGAGTACAACGCGAAGTCCACGAACCACTGGTACTCCAGGAAGAAGCGCAGGACTGCAGGGCACACTTGCTCAGACACCGGCTGCACCCACACAGGCTGAGCCCAGAGCCTCCCTGGGCAGCTGGGGACAGAGTTCAGGACCAGGGCTGGGGGCTACCTACCTAGAGCATCCACAGTGGTGAGGGGACAGGTCTCCAGCTGGAAAGGGGCATCTCGGGGCACAGACAATGGCTTCTCCTCACTAAGGCCATTGGCCCACCTGGGGACATGGGGACAAGAGGCCAGGGAGAAACCTCTGGGTCAGAAACAGTGGGCTTGGGAAAGATCTTCAACCACACTGAGGGGTGGGGACAACCTGGCTACCAGGCTGCCTTGGTGGCCAGGAACACATGATACTACCTGTGGCCCCTCTGTGTGTTTGTGCCTAGAGCAGCACTGAGATTGGGAGGACAGGCCCCTGTCTCCACAGCCTGTAGCCCCAGGTGGGAACGAGGCCTGTCCCCAGGTCAGGCTCCAAGGCATCAGGGTGAGGGCCACTCACCGTTCCTTCCTGCCTCTAGGCCTTGCTGTCCCTGCCAGTGCCCGAAGCTCCTCCTCCGAAGGGTGCTTGTACCGGAACAGGCTAAGAGAAGACAGAAGGCGGGGCTTGGGCTGGGGGTAGGGGGCAGAGAACCCCAAATCTAGGCCCATATGGGAAGCTGCTCCAGGGTGGCTGGAGGCAGCCCCAGCCAGAAGAATCCTTGGGACACGGAGTGGGGGTATCAGATCCAGGCTCAGGTGGCTACCTGTGACTCCAGCTGCTGGAGAGCTGGCTCAGTGGTTCAGAGCGCCCGACTACCTGTGACTCCAGCTGCATAGGACCCAGCACTTTTTTTTTTTTTTTTGGTCTTTTTGAGACAGGGTCTCCCTGTAGCCCCAGCTGTCCTGGAACTCACTCTGTAGACCAGGCAGGCCTTGAACTCACAAAGATCCGCCTGCCCCTGCCTCCCAAGTGCTAGGATTAAAGGCGTGTGCCACCACGCCCGGCTCAGGACCCAGCACTTCTGACAGTCTCAGAGGCACAAACCCACACACACACACAATGCACATTTTTAAAAATTTATTCCTATTATTTATTTTTATTTTATGTGTATGATTATACTTCCTGCATGTATGGAAGTTGGCCGGTGTCATGCAATGCCCTCAGAGGTCAGAAGAGGGTGTCAGATCCCATGGAACTAGAATTATAGACAGTTGTTAGCCACCATGTGGGTGCTGGGAATCAACCCAGGTCCTCTGCAAGAACAACCAGCGCTCTTAACTGCTGAGCCATCTCTGCAGCCCCCAATTAATTTTTTTAAATAAAAATTAAAAAAAAATTTTTTATGTGTATGATGTCTGCATGTAGGTTGGCCCACCCATGCAGTGCAATGCCTCGGAGGTCAGAAGAGGGAGTTGGATTCCCCTGGAACTGGAGTTAAAGACGGTTCTTAGCCACCATGTGAGTGCTGGGAATCGAACCCAGGTCCTCTGCAAGAGCAGTTGGTGCTCTTAACGGCTGAGCCATCTCTCCAGTCCCTAAATAAAAATTTTTAACCTTGTGTATGAATGGGAGGTTGGGGCAGGAGAATCGCTAGTGCTGGGTCAGCCTGGGCTCCAGTGTGAGACTGTCTCAAAAAAACAAAAAACAAAACCAAGCTGAGTGTGGTGCCCCACACCTTTGATTCCAGCACTTCGGAGGCAGGGTTCAAGGCCAGCCTGGTCTGCATAGAGAGTTCCCGGCCAGCTGGGGCTACAGGGAGATCCAGTTTCAAAAAACTAAAAACCAAAAGCCAAAAAAAGAAAAGAAAGAAGAAAAGAGAAAAAAGAAAAAGAAAAGAGCAGTGTACCAGCTAAGGAGGGCCCTGGGGACACCTTAGGGGAGGTGCATGGGCTCCCCCACCCACGTGGGGGGTGGGACTTACCTGCCATTGCAGAGCAGCCAGCGCGCGAAGGAGCAGTGCGGGGCTAGCCTGTGCATGAGGGTGGCGGTGAACAGAGTCACCACCAGCTGCACCCCGAGGACTGCCTGGTGGGAAGACACAAGGCCAGCTCAGGCCAGGTCACAAGTCCGTCCCCCCCCAACCAGCCCAGGCTATTTTAGGGAAGCCAGGCGGATGGGGGAGGGTGGCGTCTTGCAGATGACTGGGGTGAAGCTGAAATTCATACCGGGAGTCCACCTTGCCAGACACAGGCCCCCCACCTCACATGCAAAGCAGACGCTCAGCGTAAGCAACAACTCAGACTGTGGTTCACACACCTTTCAGTCAGAGCTGAGGTTGGTTCCTGCCTGAATCCAGTAAGCACTAATTTGCTCTCAGTAATTATCTCATTAAGTATTGTGTTGAGAGCTGTCTACCAATATTATGACGTGGTAATCGACTAACATGAGATAACAATTACTTTAATGTTAAAATTAATCATTAAAAATAATCTGTGAGTCGGGATGGTGGTGTACACCTGCAAGCAAGGCATGGGAGGCTGGGACAGGAGGATTAGCTTGAGTCTAAGGCCAGCCTGGGCTACACTGAACACTAATTAACTTGGAGCTGGGTGTGTAGCTCAGTGGTAAAATGTGGCCTTGGCCTTGAGCTCAATTCCAAGCATCAAAAATAGGTGAAAATTAGCTCCGAAGGCAGAGGCAGGTGGATCTCTGTGAGTTCAAGGGCAGCCTGGTCTACATACCAAGTTCTATGCCAACCAGGGATTCAGGGAGACCAAAAGGAGGGGGGGCAGAGGAGTGACTCAGTGAGCAGAGCAGGACTGTCTAGCAAGCGTGAAGTCCTGGATTCGCTCCCCAGCACCACATACACCCCGTGTGCTGGCTAGCACCTCATCCTAGCACCCAGGAGGGGGAGGTCAGAAGTTGAAGGTCATCCTTGGCTACAGAGTGAGTTCCAAGCCCGCCTGAGCTACATGAGGTCACCTTTAAGATAGATTAGATAGATGATAGATAGATAGATGATAGATAGATAGATAGATAGATAGATAGATAGATGGATGATAGATAGATAGATACCTGGACTACAAGAAGCAGTCTGAAAAACAATGATAGACAGAAGATGATAGATAGATGATAGATAGATAGATAGATAGATAGATAGATAGATAGATGATACCTGGATACGTGAAGCAGTCTGAAAAACAATGATTATAGATAGATGATAGATAGATGATAGATAGATAGATAGATAGATAGATGATAGATAGATAGATAGATAGATAGATAGATAGATAGATAGATAGATACTAAAAGGGCACTCACTCCCTGTCTGTAGGCCAGTGATGGGTAAACTGAGACCAGAAATCTTTTCTCAGTAATAAAAGGTTTGAATTTCAAATGCAGCTTCCTCCCCGACCCCCCATGCTCTAGGACCCTGTGGTAGGTCCAACTCAGTCCTCCCAGGACGGTGGGCCGCCTCTCCATGCCCTTCTCCTGGGCTCCTCCTCTTCTCCCTCATATCAGAACTTTGGGGTGCCTCCAGCAGCTTTTCTTTTCCATCTGAGGGGACCCCCAGCCTTGCCAACGTTTATGTGCCTTTGTTTGAGGCAAGGTTTTATGTAGCCCAGGCTGGCCTTGAGCTTTTAACACTCTTGCTTCTAGAGTGCTGGGCCACCAGGCCTGGTGGATTGCTTGGGCTTTTGACACCGTCCCTGGCCTGACTGGCCTGGAAGATCTCTATCTCCCCGGCAGCGCTTCTATTAGCAACAGTGGATGCTGAAATTGAAACCACTGGTTCAGGCCAGCATTGCCTCAGTACAAATGTACAGATCCCCCCACCACACCACTCCTGGGGGCCCTTCATTGCCAGATCACAGTGGCATCACCCCAGCTCCCCAGCAGCCTGCTGACAGTGGGGAAAACCTGTCGTTCATCCCAGCACTTGGGAAGCTAAGGCAGGACTGCGGCAAACTCCAGGCCAGCCTGGGCTACAGGGAATGTTCCTCTCATAAAGCCTGCTGCTGAAAGCTGGGCATGGTGGTGCACGAACGTCAACGCCCACTCAGGAGGTGGGGGCAAGAGGGTGAGGAATCAAGATCACCCTTGGCTACTTAGGGAGTTTGAAGCCAGCCTGGGCTATATGAGACTGTCAGAAAAAGCCTGCTGCAGGGGCTGGAGAGATGGCCTAGCGCTTAAGAGCACCGACTGCTCTTGCAGAGGACCCAGATTCGATCCCCAGCACCCACACGGCGGCTGAGAACCGTCTGTAACTCCAATTCCAGGAGAACTCCAGTTCCAAGGGAATCCGACACCCTCTTCTGACCTCCGCCGCATTGCACGACACGGGTGCACAAACCTACATGCAGACAGTACATTCATATAAATAAATGAAAGAAAGAAAAAGAAAGAAAGAAGAAAGAAAGAAAGAAAGAAAGAAAGAAGGAAGGAAGGAAGGAAGGAAGGAAGGAAGGAAGGAAGGAAGGAAGGAAGGAAGGAAGGAAGGAAGGAAGGAAGGAAGAGAAAGAAAGAAGAGAAAGAAATTTGAGAAAGAAAAAAAAGAAAAAGCCTGCTGCAACCCAGGCCACCCTCCTGCACACCAACCTGGAAGGCACCCCACTTCCAGTCACCCACCGTTCTTCAGGCTTTGGGGGTCCCTCCCCGAAGGGCCAGGCCTCCTCCGGGCTCCCCGCATCCCCTCTCCCTCTCTCCTCCCGTCCAGACCCAGAGACATCTGCGGGACGCCCAGGGAGGAACCGTGGCCGCGCAGACCCAACTTGTGCTCACCATGGCGGCGCCTGAAGCACAGCGCGCACCCGGCTAGAGGCGGGGAACGCCGGGAAGTCCGGCAATCAGAGCCAGGATCCCGAGTGACGAGCAGCCGGAACAGCCAATCCGCAGGCGGAGGATCGGCAAGGGACGAGGGGGCCGGTGCAGTTTGCTCGCCAGAAACTGGAGCTCCAAGCGACCTTCCCTTCGCTTTCCGTCCTTTTTTGCCTCTCTCTCTCCTTTTTTCCTACGTCTTTTTTTTTTTTTTTTGTCTTTTTGAGACAGGGTCTCCCTGTAGCCCCAGCTGTCCTGGAGCTCACTATGTAGACCAGGCTGGCCTTGAACTCACAGAGATCCGCCTGCCTCTGCGTCCGGAGGCATGTGCCGCCACCCCGGCAACCCTGTTTGTTTTTGAGACGGGGTCTCATATAGTCCAGGCTGGCCTCAAAGCTGCTCTGCAACCAGGGATGACCTTGCATTTCTGATCCTTCTGCCTCTGTCTCCCAAATTTTGGGATGGCCAGCATGAGACAGTTACGATGCCTGGTTTATGTGGTGATGAGAATATGGCTCGGCTGATAGATAGAGTGCTTGGTACTGGCTACGTCAATCCTCGCACCACATAAACCAGGCAGGAAGAGGAGGAAGAGGAGGGGAAGGGAGGGGAGGGGAGGGCCAGCTGGTGATCCCCCCCTGCGGCCAACCCACTCACCTTCCAGCCACCTGTGACCGCACATACCTGTCATCCAAGCTCTTAGGTTTAAGGCCAGCCTGGGCTACCTGAGATCCTGTCTACCCTGTCTCAGTAGTAAATTTCTAGTTCCAACTTTGGGGCAGGCATATAGAGCAGAACAGCCCGCGCAGAAAGGAGGGGTGCGAGGAGCTGGGGTTTGGGGAGAGATCAGAGGGGAGGACGCAGAAAAGAGTGCGCAGCTGGGGGCCAAGGCGAAGCTGGAGCTGAGGTGTCCTCAGCAGAGCTCAGGTTCAGAATCCACAGGGCGCTGGGATCCAGCCTTCAGGATTTCCGCACAGCACCTATAGCCCACCCAGTGACTGCCCTTTCACATCCATTCCAGTGTTGAATTTGGAAGCTAGCAGAATTACTTAACTTCTACTTTCCTTTTGGGTGGTAGTTGTTTTGTTTTGTTCTGAGTGGATGTGCACAGTTGTGTCTAAGTGTAGGGAGGCCCGATGTTCAATTCTGGGTGTCATTCCTCAGGGGGTGTACACCGTATTTTTATGTTTATTTATTTGTGTATGTTCGAGCAGGAAGTCAGTTTTCTTACAGGAGTCAGTTTTCTCCTTCCACTATGTGTGTCCCAGGGATCGAATTCAAGAAGTCAAGCTTGGCGACAACCACCTTCCCTCCAGTGGGCCACCCTTATGAGCTCGCCTACTAGGCTAGGATGAGCCATTTCCTCAGCCCTATTTATTTCTTAGGAACCTTCCCATCGGCTCTCTCGGGACACGGCTGGAGAAGAGTCTGCGCACGCGCTCTGAGGCCCTGCGCCCGTCTGCCCCCTCTGCGTCCCTTCCGGATGCCCAGCGCATGCGCAGTTGGTCCGCATTGGTGCTTTGTCGCTGGGAGGCCGTGGCTGATTGATGACGAAGTATCCCCTTGCCTCCGATCTCGGCAGGGTCTGGATCGCGCAGCCAGGAGAAGGCGGAGCTGGAATCGGGTGGGCGCAGACAATGAGCATCCTGGAGACCCCGCCGAGGCCACCGAGCCGGAGCCACCTTCCTTCCTGCGCCTCGGGACTCCGCGTCACCCTGCCCAGGGAGCGGGTGGAACCGGGGGGCTAGGGCGAGGATCCCATTTAGAAACTGTTTTTACATTTTGAATGCATATAGTTTTGTGGGGGTTGCGTGGCACGGCACGCGCGTTATGTCAGAGGGCAACTTTGCCTTTCATCGTGGGAGTTTCTGGGCTCTAACAAGGCGGCAGGCCCCTTTACCAGCTGAGCTTTCCTGCCGATCCCAGGGGAAATTGTTACAGGTTTTTAAAAAAATGATTCAATGTGTATAAATGTTTTGCTGCGTACATGTATGCAAGTGAGCCCGTGTGTAAAATGCCTGAGAAGGCCACAAGGGATCAGATCTCCTGGGACTGAAGTTTTGGTGGTTCTTGGTCACCAATGGGCGCTGGGAACCATTCAAACCCAGGTCCTCTGCAAGGGCAGCCAGTGCTCTCAATTGTGAGCCATCATTCTAGCCCCCCATTAAAAATTTTATTTTTTTACAGGTATGAGTGCATCATTGCCTGCATGTATCTAAGTGCATCCGTGTCATGCAATGCTTGAGGGGGTACGAAGCTGGAGTTACTGATGGCTGTTAGCTCCCATGTGGGTGCTGGGAATCAAACCCAGTTCTTCTGCAAGAACATCGGGTGCTCTTAACCTGCTGAGCCCCCGCTAACCCCCATTAAAATTTGTGTGCAAGTATGTGTATGTGTATATGTGTAGAGTGCACACGTGTGTGCCCACCAGCACCTGCTCTCCTGTGCTGAAGCCCTAAGACGAAGCTGGGTGTCTGTCTTCCTCTAACTATCTCTGTCCCTTTGAGGCAGGGTCTTCCTGAACCCAGGACTTGAGTTCTCTAGGCTAGGCTGGAAGCCGACAAGCTGCAGCCATCCTTCGTGTTAGAGGTTACAAGCATGTGGGGGACACCCAGCTGATTAGTCAATACCGATTTTGTAACAAGCACTCCTAACCTCCCAGCTATTTATCAGCCCAGGACACCCAAGCCCAGGCTTAGACACGGCTGGCCTAGAGCTCTGTACTGGAGGACACCCCTGAACTCGTCACCAGCAGGCACCCCACACTGGTAATCGACAAGATCACAGTCCGGCTTGGCCCAGGACTCCTCCAGGCTCCTGTCCCCACCTTCCACCCGACCTTAGTCCTCTAGGAATTCGCTTCTTTGGACCCCCCAAAACCAGAGCAGGGACCTGGAGAAGGGGTGCGGAGATCCGGGCGGCAGGCGCGCCCCAAGCTTTATTGATGCAGCGTCCTGGGGAGGGACGGGACCCCATGAGCGGTGCGCGTCGGGCGCCCGCGCCCTCCAGGCCGCACGGGGGACCCGAGACCCGGATCTTTGCCGCTGAGGCCCGGCGGGAGTCCGGGGCGCTACCGCGGCCAGCCGTCAGGGGGCAGTCGACGCAGAGAGGCCGTGGGCCGCAGCGGCTCCACCAACGGCCGCGCGAGAAGCAGCGGGTACGGGAAGGGCCGCGGGAAGTCGCCGGGGCCGGGAGACAGGCGCTCCGACTTGATGCTGACGGCCGGCGTGGGGGAGCCCACGCGGCTGGGGCCGTCCTCACACAGGCCGCGGGCGCCCCTGGAGGGAGGGAGGGGGAGAGAGAATGAGAAGCCTGGAGGTGGCGAAGGAGGTGGGCAGGGTCCCCTGACGGTCACCAGCCTTACCCGGGCCTGGGGGGGGCGGGGGCGGGCGCGTCCCTGGACGGCGGCCATGGCGCGGGCTGGAGCGGGGTCGGCACGGCGTCTCCCGGGCTGAACTCTGCGGACATAGGAGCGGGGTCCTGACCACTCTGCCCGCCGGCAGGGGCTCCGGGGTGCGGGAGGGGCCCCGCGGCAGGCAAGCTGGACGGGGCGCACGCACCTGAGGGGCCGGCAGGCAGGAAGGCGAAGCTTCCCAGAGGGGGACCCTGCGCCCCGGGGCTCTGCAGGCCGCTGTACAGGTTCCTCTGGAGGGGACAAGCGGGGGATGAGGCTGCACGCCAACCACCAGCCTCCCTCCGCCTCCTATCTTCTCGCTTCCAACTCCGCCCTCATCCCGTCATTCTCTTCTCCCACTCTCCCTTTCTTCCTCTCCTTTCTCTTCCTCCATCCTCCTAACCCTCCTCCCTCCATCCTTAGCACTCACCGAGGCGCTCAGTCCCCCTCGGGCCCCCATCAGGCCCCCAGGCACTTCGGGGGGCCTCCGCCCGTCCCCTGCCAGGTAGAGAGGTGGGGGCGTCTTGCCGGCCCCATGGCTCGGGGAGAAGACGGGGTGTCCCAGGCCTGCCGGGTACCCAGGGAGAGAGCCGGACTGTCACCCGGAGATGCCTGGGGCTCCGAATCCTCCCCTCCCTACCCTCAAACCCCGCACCCCTCCCCATCCTGGGACCCCTCCCCCCTGTACCCCCTCCCCTCCCTGGCCCAGGCCCTGCGCTCACCCGGGGGCCCGGCTCTGGGCGCTGAGGTTCTGAAGGGGGACGCTCGGCTGTGGGCGGTCGTGGGCTCCCCGAGCCCGCTAGGGTTGCAGCTTGGCGAAGCAGGTGGGACCCGATACGCCGGCTCTGGGATGGGCATCGCAGGGGCCACGGGCTGTGGACCAAGAGGTGGGAGAATGGGGCAGAGGAGTTCGTGGTCACCACAGGCCGGGAGCAGAGGCCCCGCTGAGATGTGCCTGGGTGGCGGGACAGGCCCTGCTTCCCAGTGGAACTCCGTCGTCCTTCAAGGCCTGGGGCGTCCGGCTCATCCTCAGGGACCCTGACCCGCCTGGCCAGGGAGGCTCAGGCTCCACACTCCTGGCTCCCGCCCCCCGCCCCGTCGAGCCCAGCTCCCAGCACACCGCGGAGGGAAGTTCTCTTACGTAGATCCGAGGCAGGGGCGAGGCCGGGCCTCCTCGCTCCGCTCCCAGCCTCCGCAGCAGCTTCTCTCCTGGGCCATCGGGCCCCGGGTCCACCTCCAGTTCCGGCCCATCCAGGCCCACGCCCCTCCTCTTCAGTGTCTGTGGGGACCACCGATGGCAGGCTGGGCCCTCCGGCCTTGAAACCCCCATCCAGGGCACCACACCGAGGAGAGGGGAGGGCGTGGCTGCAAACCCAGCCGAGCTCCCCCAGCGTTCCCAGCCCACCCGCGCTCCGCTGGTACCTGCAGGATGTCGGCGTTAGTGCGGCTCTCGTGCGGCTCGCTGTACTCCGTATACTTGAGCAGCACGCGGTCCATGTCGCTGCTGGCGTACTGGAAGAGGCGCTGCGCACTGTTGAAGATGATGAGCGCGATCTCGCAGTCGCAGAGCACGCTCAGCTCGTACGCCTTCTTCATCAGCCCGAACTTGCGCTTGGTGAATGTCACCTGCATACAAGGGAGGAAGCGCTGTGAAAGAGTTTTCCCAAGGGGATGCAGGAGCCCGTAGCGTGGACACGCTGGACACTCACCTGCCGGTTCCGCTGATCCAAGATGCGTGAGATCTGGATCTTCTTCCTCCCCATGGTGCCTGGCTGGGCGGAGTGGCTCTGTGCGGGAGAGCTTGGAGTGAGTGCGTGGAGAGCCTAGGGTCTGGTGCCAGGTCATCACCCCAGCACTCAGGAGGCTGAGGGGGAGGACTGTGAGTTCTAGGCTAGCCTCAGCTACATGAGCAGATGGAGGACAGTCTGGACCGCACAAGACGAGAGACCCTTACTCAAAATGAGAGTGCCTGGAGAATGCAAAAGACTAGAAGGATGTGCTGAGGACCATTGCCAGCGATGGGCACAAGAGTATGAGGTGTTTTGTGGGGGTTTCCTTCCACTTTTAGTATTTATTTGTTTGTTGTGTGTGCACAGTGGGATCCCTGGAGTCAGAAGACAACTTGCAGGAGTCAGTGCTCACCTTCTACCATGTAAACCCTGTGACAAACACAGGTCTTCAGCCTTGAGAACAAGCGTCTCTACCCACTGAGCCATCCCACAGGCTCTTTTCTGTTATTAGACTTATTATTTTATCTGTATGAGTGTATTATCCACATGCATGTAAGTGCACCTCTGTCATGTGTAATAGTCACAGAGATCAGAGGAGAGTGTCAGATACCTTGGAACTGTAGTTATGGACTGTACTGTTAGCTGCCATGTGGGTGCTGGGAACTGAACCTGGATCTTCTGCAAGATCAGCCAGTGCTCCAAACTGCTGAGCCATTTCTCCAGCCATTTATTTATTTATTTATTTATTTATGTCTCACTATGGAGCTCTTGCTGTCTGGGAACTTCCTATATAGAACAGGCTGGTCCAGAGCTCACTGAGATCTGCCTGCCTCTACTTCCCAAGTGCTGGAATTAAAGGCACTATCACATCTGGCCCTTTTTTTAAATAGGGTTACTTTGAGCGCCGACTGCTCTTGCAGAGGACCCGGGTTCGATCCCCAGCACCTACATGGCGGCTGAGAACCATCTTTAAGCTGGGCACGGTGGTGCATAGCTTGTACCACCCAGCACTCGGGAGGCAGAGGCAGGCAGATCTCTGTGAGTTCAAGGCCAGCCTGGTCTACAGAGTGAGTTCCAGGCCAGCTGGAGCTATAGGGAGACCCTGCTTCCAAAAAAAAAAAATGGCATTTAGCATATTTTTGTTATAATGTGTGATCATTACTTTAGTCTAATTCCAGAACATTCCATGGTCACCAAAGAGGCTCCCTGCCCTGCCTCTCCAGCTCTGCTTCCTGCCTCTGCAGAGGTCCCTGTTCTGGACGTTTCTACACGTGGGCTCTTGCACATGCAGAACAGGGTCTCCCTATCTTCATTATGTGGGGGAGGGAGCAGAAGGTGCTCAGAGACAGGGTCTGGCTAAGTAGCCCAGGCTGGCCATGAATTTGAGATTTCCTGTCTCAGCCTGCAGAGTGGGACTGGCAGACCCGAGGATGCCCCCAAAAGACCAACACAGGGACTTGAGGAAGCCACTGATCTCCCAAAAGGTGATCTCAGGTCCTGCTGACGAGTTTCTGCGAGTTCCAGGCACAGGCTTTGGCAGGAGGAATCCAGGCCAGCCTGGTCTACATAGAGAGTTCCAGGCCAGCTGTGGCTATAGGGAGACCCTGACTCAAAAAGACAAAAAAAAAAAAAAAAAAAAAAAAAGAAGCAAAAAACTAAAATCTCAAAACAAACCAAAACAAGACAAGATAAAGTTCCTGAGCTGGGCCTGGGGTGGTTGAGCTGTGATCCTGGTGTGTGGGAGATCTGGCAGTCTAGACTGGCCCGGGTTACATTGTGGGATGGTGTCCTATGAAAAAGGAAGTCGCACAGGAGATGGCTCCATGGGCAAAGTGCTTGTTCTTAAGCGTGAGGACTTGGGTCTGATTCTGCAGCACCCACATGAAAGCTGGGGGTAGGCCCCCAAGTCTGCGATCCCAACACTGGAGCGTGGGACTGGACAGATTCTGGGGCTCCGCAGGCAACCAGTCCAGCCAGAACAGCTCCAGGCTCAGTGTTCTAGGGAGAAGGCTCAGTGGGTGAGAGTGCTTGCCAATAAGCCTTAGGGACTGAGCTCAAATTCTACTACTCACATAAAAATTGAGTGTGGCTAGGGATGGGCAAAACAGGAGGGCTGGGCTCACTGGTGGCCAGCCTAGCTCCAGGTTCAGTGGGAGACCTTGTCTCAAGGGAATATGGTAGAGAATGACAGAGCAGGATGCCTGATGGCCTCTGTACACACACACACACACACACACACACACACACGCATGCACGGCATGGTGGAAAACATTAGAAGACCCCCAGCATCAGCCTTGGCTTCCATACAGGCAAGTGCACCCTCTCACACACAGAGAGACTAGAAGAGAAAAGGACAGAGGGGAGAAGCTGAGAACTGGGGTCCACCAATGGCCCCGGGAGGACAGATGACATCTTGCCGCGAAGCCTGGGTTAACACGCCCAGGCCAGACAGGATGATCAAAACTTTGGGGGGGGGGGTAAAGAAGATGGCTGAGCGTAGGAGGCGACCGCTCTACAGAGGACCCGGGTTTTATCCCCAGCACCAACAAAAATGAGAAAAGATGTCCGAAACCGCACAAAACAACCAATAGGGAACTTAACTCCAGTTCCAAGGGAATCCAGACGCCCTCATTCTGACCTCCGCGGCATTGCATGACACGCGGTGCACAAACCTCATGCAGACAGTACATCATACACATAGAGAAATTAAAAATAATAAAAAAAATACAAGTGTGTGTATGTTTAAGTTTTTTTTTAATAATTAAAAAAAAACAACTTTTTTTTTTTTGTTCCTTTTCTCTCTCTCTACTTCCTTCCTTCCTTGCCTTTCCTATTGTTGAAATACCTAAGCCCAGGCCTAGCCCAGACTTGCTGTATAGCAGAGGCTGGCCAGCATGCCTGGCCAGCAGGTGGCACCAGGGTCCTTTGGTGGTACAAACGCTTCTGTTGCCCATAGCAAATCAGCACCTGCAGACCACACCGCCACCATGGCGCTGAGCCCCTCAGGGACAGTCCCCTCTGTGGACTCCGGGGCAACACAACCTCATGTGTCACAAAGTGGCCTAGCTTCCCAACCAGTGGTCAGCTGGGGGCCTCATGTAGCCTCCACCAGCCCCTGCCTGCTGTCCTTGAGATTTGGAGTTCCAGGCCAGTCAGCGGCTCCGCCAGTCGTACTGAGCTTCAAGAAAAAAAAAAAAAAAAAAAAAAAAAAAGAGGAAGATGAGGAGGAGGAAGAGGAAAAAGAGGTAGATCCATCAGGTGTGGTAGGAACTCTGTCATCTCAGCCCTGGGGAGATGCAAGCAGGACAATCAGAAATTCAAAGCCAGCCTTAGCTACATATCAAATCTGAGGCTAGTCTGAGCTACAGGAGAACCTGTCTCCCCTCCAAAAACAAGAAAAAGAAGTTGAGATCAGGGCCGGACATGGTGGTACACATCCTAGCACTTGGGAGGCAGAGGCAGGCGGATCTCTGTGAGTTCAAGGCTAGCCTGGTCTACATAGCAAGTTCCAGGATAGTTGGAAGTACAGGGAGACCCTGTCTCAAAAAGACTGAAAAAGGGGGGGGGGTCTGGAGAGATGGCTCAGCGGTTAAGAGCACCAACTGCTCTTGCAGAGGACCTGGGTTTGATTCCCAGCACCTATGTGGTGGCTGAGAACTGTCTTTAACTCCAGTTCCAGGGGAATCCGACACCCTCTTCTGACCTCCACAGCACTACACGACACAGGTGCACAAACCTGCATGCAGACAGTACATTCATACACATACAAAAATAAGTAAATTTTAAAGAAAAGAAGTTGAGATCTGCTGGGCTGGCCACGGCTGCCTCCCGGTCTGTCACTCACATGACCCGGCTGGGACCCCCATCATTCCAGGGTCCCTGACTACCAAATGGGTTGGAATACCTCAGTGGGCATAGGTGTGCTGCTGTGTAGCCCTGGGTCTAGCCTCTGCCCTCTCTGAGCTGAGTCTCTGAGTCAAATCCATGATGCCAACCCAGGGCCATGGGGCCACCAGCACCAGCTTCTCTTGCTAAATTTAACCTCCCAGCTAGTTTTAATCCGCAGCGGAAATCAGGCCTTTCCCATGGTTGGGATGTGTTGCTCCAACCCACGCAGGTCTCCAGAGGCTGAAGGGGGGCATTGGACTTGGCATCCAAGCTAGGATGAAGCCAGAAATGCCCCCACATCCCAGGTCCCATGAGAGCAAGGCCCAGACTGGGCTTGTCCCTGAGTCACTTGGGCCTGGAAGACAATGCCTCTGCCCCTTGACCTGTGACAAAGGCTAGAGGTGTGCGCAGCAGGGAAACCAGGGAGTCTCTCAGCACACAGCAGCTGTGTGGGCCCTGGCTGAGAAGGAGGCTGGACACTGCATGGCAGGAGGCCTCTCTGGGACAGGCCAGGGGACTTTGGTCTGTGACTGATGACAAAGAGAAGGTTTTGTGGAGAAATAGACATTTCTTTTTATCATTTTATTCATTTCATATTTTGGTTTGAGAAGGGGTCTTATGTAGCCTAGGCTGGCCTTCAACACACGTAGCCAAGGATACCCTTGGACTCTTGGTCCTCCTGTCTTCACTTCCCAAGTGCTAGGATTACAGGTCTGTCCACCTGCCTGGTTTATCCACTGTTGGGGACAGAGCCAAGGACTCCATGCATGAAGGCATAGGCGAGTGAGTTACAAGCACTGTATCAACTAAGCTACAATCACTCTGTTAGCTGAGCTACAGCTCCAACTGCCCCTGACTTGATTTATTACTTTTTTTGTAATATTCATTCATTTAAAATACTTAATTGTCTTATTAACGGCTGGGCGTGGTGGCACTTGTCTATAATCCTAGCACTTGGGAGGCAGAGGCAGAGGCAGGCAGATCTCTATGAGTTCAAGGCCAGCCTGGTCTACATAGTGAGTTCCAGGACAGCTGGGGCTACAGGGAAACCCTCCCTGTCTCAAAAAGGTTAAAAAAAAACTTTTTAAAATTCCTTTGTGTACAGGGGAGGCCTGCTTGCTAGTATGCTCATGGGCAGGGTGCAGGACACCTGTGGGGTTGCTTCTCTTCTTCTACCATGTGGGTCCCAGGGATTGAACTCAGGGCATCAGACTTGACAACAAGCAGCTTTACCTACCCGGCATCTCACCAGCCTCAGCATCTATCTATCTATCTGACTGTCTATCTATCATCTATCTATCTATCTATCTATCTATCTATCTATCTATCTATCTATCTATCTAACTTAGTTCGTTAACTTGAGACACTGTCTTGCTATGTAGCCCTGGCTGACCTGGAACTGGTATGTAGACCAGGCTGGCCTCAAACTCACAGAGATTTAAGGCATGTGCCACTATACCCAGCTATTATTTTTGAGACTCACCTGACCCTCCTGCCGCAGCCTCCTGAGTACTGGGGTCACAGGCCTATGCACCAGATCTGATTCCTCAGTTTATCGTTTTCAAATTCTCATGGGGGGGCAGGAGGGTGCAGGGGGCTAGGGATGTACAGGAAGCCAGGGTTCCATCCATCTAGGTGGAGGCTGCGCAAGCACGAGGACTCGAGTCCTAATTCCCAGCAGCCATGTGAAAGCCAGGAAGAGCAGGGCGTCCCTGTAATCCCAACAGAAGATCTGTGAGGTGGAGGCCAGCCTGGTCTACATAGAGAGTTCCAGGCCAGCAGGGGCTGCATATCGAGACCTTGTATCAAAAAAAAAAAAAGGAACGTGATTGCAGAAGACATTCCAAGTTGACCCTGCTGTCTACAGAGCACCCAAAAGAGAGATGTGACTGAGACACCAAGCCCAGCTTCCCTCTGCACTTCCTCTTAGACTTCCCCAGCGGGCACCCTGCCCAGAAATACACATGCAAATTCCCACTTTCAGCACGGGCCTGCTGACCTGTGTGGCCCAGGTGTGAAAGGTCTAGGCGGTGCGGAGGCGGCAGCCCAGGCAGAGCAGACCTATTTGTACGCCCATGCAAATTATTGCCCCAGCCGCAGACAGACCCCAGCGCCCCTCCAGATGTCGGGGTGATCAGAGTGTGAGGAAGAGGGGCTGGCCCAGGCTAAATGTGCTAGGCACAGAGGGGGAAGCTGAAGGGGAAGGGGGGCACCTTCTACGCTCCCTGTCTGGCCAGAAAGCAGGGCTCAGCTGGGCTAGGTGACGCACACCTGCCATCCCAGCACTGGGCAGGCGAGGGCAGGAGGGTCAGCTGTTCAAGGCCATCCTTAGCTATGTAAGCAGTCGGAGGTCAGCCTGGGCTACATGAGGCCCTGTCTTCTTGATTCAGAAAACAAAAGTTCTACCCATAGGTCAGTTCATCTCTCAGCTCCCCAGGGAAGCTGCTTGCAGGAGATGGTGATTACCATCCACACTGACAAGGTCAATTTCAGAGTGATCAGCCTAAACAGAATGTCTAGATCACATCTTCCCAGGCCTCAAGGACCAGTGCATAAGAGGGGTAGAAAGAGTTTAAGAGGCAGAGGTGGTAGAGGACCACAAGGACACTGCACTGCCTGGACAGCACAGGGTACCTGTCCACGTGAACCACACTGTGAACCCACAGCACTCAGGACAGCAATGCACAAGACCGGGGCAGACCCAAGTCACACAGGGCCCAGCAGAAATGAGGCAGTGGTGGGAGGCCCAGGCCGAGCTGAGGAGCTACTGGCACTGAGGGAGAGCTGTGACACTTGATTGGCTGACCAGACTCCAAGAGCTAGACCTACAGCCAAGAGCAACTGGGAAACACAGATTAGACTCAATAGGCCTTAAAAAGAAAGAAGATGTAGCCAGGCATGGTGGCTCATGCCTGTAATCCCAGCACTTGGGAGGCAGAGGCAGGCGAATCTCTGTGAGTTCAAGGCCTGCCTGGTCTACATAGTGAGCTCCAGGCCAGTGGGGCTAAAGGGAGACCCTGTCTCAAAAAGACCAAAAAAAAGGGGGGGGGAGAATAATAGAGGACAAGCTGGGCATGGTGGTGCAGCATCTAATGCCAACACTACGGAGGCAGAGGCAATTCTCTCTGTGAGATCAAGGCCAGCCTGGTCTACATATCAAGTTCCAGGCCAGCAGGGGCTACAGGGGGACCCTGTGTCAAAAGACAAACAAAAAAAAAAGTAAAGTCACCATGCCCAGCTAATAAAAATATTTATAAAACCAGGAAGAAGAAAGAAAGAACATAAAACTTACTTCTATCGGGTGGGCTAGATGGCTCAGTGGATAAAGGTGCTTGGTGAAAAGAACCAAAGCCCTGAGTTCAATCTCCAGTAAGCACCTGAAGATGGAAGGAGAAAACCAACTATGAACGTGTGTCCTACCTCCACACAGATGCCATAGCATGTGCGCCCCTCACAAAATGTGACAAACATGCTCACACAAAATAGTAATAAAATAAAAGTGCAGAAGCTGGGACTGCGTTCCAGTGGGGGAATGCTTGCCTGCTCGCACGAAGCTTGGGGTTCAATCGATAGAACTCTGTAAACCAGGGTTGGCGGCACACACCTGTCATCGCACTACTGGGGAGGTGGGGGAGGAGGATTGGAAGGTCAAGGTCTCCTTGGCTACCTGGGCTGCATGAGACTCTATCTTAAGAAAAAGGAAGGGAGGAAGGAAGGAAGGAAAATTGGTGAAATTATTACAGTAACTACTTTTTCTTAAAGGCAAGAAATGGTATATTCAATTCAAACTTAAGTCAAATATATTGTTTGTAAAGTTATAAAAGTAAAATTTAAATTAATGAAAGAGTAAAAATGATTCCTACTATTGAACAGAAGAAAAAATTATCAGAAATAATCTTTTCCCTTCAGACTGTGGGCATTTTTGCCTTGTCTCACATGACAAGTTGAAGTTACTGGAATAATGCAAGAAAATTGAGCCAATTGAAGAAAATTTACCTCTTATTAAGCCCAGAGTTGCTTAGAATAGAAGACTACTCATCAGATAATTTTATCCTAACNAGAACTCGCACTCAGGAGACAGAGGCAGATGGATCTGTGAGCTCAAGGCCAGCCTGCTCTACACAGGGAGTTTCAGGACAGCTGGGGTTACAGGGAGACCCTGTCTCAGAAAGATAAATAAATAAATAAATAAATAAATAAATAAATAAATAAATAAATAAATAAATAAGAAAATGCTTCCAGTGGCTACTAGCTACCATGGAAGCAGTGTCCATCCAGTCCAGAGTGACAAGGTGTCAGAAGCTGGTCTGAGGTTCTCTAGAAAGCTCTGAACCTGGAGGGAAGGGGCTCTGCAGCTAGACAGAGGTAGACTGATCTGTAGTGTCAAAGGCTGGTATACAGATGGTCTTAAGCCTGAGGGAGAGGCAAGAGAATCTCTGTGAAGTCAAGACCAGCCTGGTCTACGTAGCACAGCAAGTCCTAGACCAGCCGGGTTGGATAGAGACCCTGTCTCAATAAAATACGGAATGGCTCGGGCTAGAGAGATGGCCTAGCAGTTAAGAGCGCCGACCCGGGTTCGATCCTCAGCACCCACATGGCGGCCGAGAACCGTCTGAAACTCCAATTCCAGGAGAACTCCAGTTCCAGGGGAATCCGACACCCTCTTCTGACCTCCGCGGCATTGCACAACACGGGTGCACACACCTGCATGCAGACAGTACATTCATACACATATGGAAATAAATGAAATTAATAAAAAAATTTAAAAAACTACGAAACAGCTCACTGCGTAAAGGCATTTGCTGCTAAGCCACATGAAGTGAGATCCGTCGGGGTCCTGAATAGGTGGGGGAGCGCCTGTTTGCTGTCATATGACCCCCACCCACCGGCACCTCAGCCCTCCCTCCTGATTAACAATATAATAAAAATGTATGTAATGAAATAAACCTCGTCTGGGGTGTAGCACATGTGGTCACGTGGACACCAGCTACACAAAGCCCAGGGCTCCATCCCCAGCACACATAAATGGGGCCTGTTGGAACTGCCAGTCATCCCAGTGCTCCAGAGGTGGAGACAGGAGAGTTGGGAATTTAAGGGTATCCTTGGCTACATGGGCTATATGAGACCCTGTCAAACACACACACACACACACACACACACACACACACAGCAAACAAAACCTGCCCCTCTGTCCCGGGGGTATCTACGGTCAGTCTGAAGATATTCAAGCCACAGACCCATCTCTCTAGCTTGGTGAAGTCTCTGGGCCCCCAGGGGATGAAGGGAGAGTGTGAATAGAAGGGATCCACTGTCCAGGGACCCATAGAGGCCTCGGTTTCCTCACCCGTCCCCCCACCCCGGCCGGGACGCTGAGCCAGCCCTCCTTGGTCCTGCGATGGGTCACGGGGCTGCACGCGGGCGCGGGCTGCAGCGCAAGCAGGGAAAGCAGAAGTGAGAGGCAGGTGGGGAGCGGGGCCCGCGGGACACGCAGCCTCACGCAACCCAGGCCGCCGTTTCATCACCTGCTCCCAGCGCTCCTCATTATGGCGACAGGAAGCGCCCCCTGGAAAGCCAGGACCCCTCCCGCCCTCTCCCAGGGGCTCCAGCTTCTCCGAGCGACCCCAGCTGCCCATCTCCCCACAGCAGAAGCTGGAGGCTGACACGCCCCTCCGTGGTGTGGGCGGGGCCTGGGCCTGGGGCGGGGCCTCGAACCCCACACACACCCCATGGTTCAGGGCCCTGCACATGCCAGGATGAATAGGTTCGAGAGGAGTGCTCCCCCTTGGCAGCCCCAGCCTCACCAGCCGAAAACAGGTCAATTTGGGCTGCGGGGGTGTGTGCCCTGGGGACTGAGTCCTTACAGATGGCTTTGGGGTCACCTCAGCCCTTGTCGGGGGCAAGTTAGTATAAGGGTCTCAAGAAGTGTCAGGCAAGTGTGTTGGACGGATCTAAGATACAGACATTCATCTGGTGGATAGGCTCAGGGACCTGGGTCCACAGGTGCATACAGCACAAGGGACCCCCCAAACACTTAGGGATCCCCACCTACAAAATCCTTCAAAGCATGGGGTTTCACCTGATGTGGCAACACACAGGAGTTGGAGGCCAACTTGGCTGCATAGTGAGTTTTAGACCAGCCCAGGCTACCATAAGATCCTGTGTCCAAAAACAAGACAAAACAAAACAAAACAAAACAAACAGTTCACAGTACACAGAGACACCCCCAAATCCACTCAGCTCTTCAAACATGAATGTCCATAGTGAGACCCCCCAGAACCCTCAACACATATCAATCCCCCAGGCATATATAGATCTCCCCCAACGTCCCCAGTCCTGAAAACTCAGAAAATCCCCTCAGACACATAGGGAGCCCTAAAAGTACTCACACATCCCCTGAAGGCACACAGACCTCCCCCCAAGACCATTCACCCCCACACATATACTGGCCTTCAAATCTTGCTGGTATCCTGACACACAGGTACCCCCACATACAAGTGACCCCATCCCTGGCTGAGATCCAGGCCCCCTTTTCTTCCTGAGGTGGGTACTTAGCACCATGCCTGGAGTGCCAGATCTGGGGGGCAGAGTACTTCCCAGTCCTCCAATCCCAGGAAGGCCTTCCAGGGTCCCTGTGTCTGAAGATCTTTCTTTTTTTTTTTTTTTTTTTTTTTTTTNAGGAAAGGAAAGGAAAGGAAAGGAAAGGAAAGGAAAGGAAAGGAAAGGAAAGGAAAGGAAAGGAAAGGAAAGGAAAGGAAAGGAAAGGAAAGGAAAGGAAAGGAAAGGAAAGGAAAGGAAAGGAAAGGAAAGGAAAGGAAAGGAAAGGAAAGGAAAGGAAAGGAAAGGAAAGGAAAGGAAAGGAAAGGAAAGGAAAGGAAAGGAAAGGAAAGGAAAGGAAAGGAAAGGAAAGGAAAGGAAAGGAAAGGAAAGGAAAGGAAAGGAAAGGAAAGGAAAGGAAAGGAAAGGAAAGGAAAGGAAAGGAAAGGAAAGGAAAGGAAAGGAAAGGAAAGGAAAGGAAAGGAAAGGAAAGGAAAGGAAAGGAAAGGAAAGGAAAGGAAAGGAAAGGAAAGGAAAGGAAAGGAAAGGAAAGGAAAGGAAAGGAAAGGAAAGGAAAGGAAAGGAAAGGAAAGGAAAGGAAAGGAAAGGAAAGGAAAGGAAAGGAAAGGAAAGGAAAGGAAAGGAAAGGAAAGGAAAGGAAAGGAAAGGAAAGGAAAGGAAAGGAAAGGAAAGGAAAGGAAAGGAAAGGAAAGGAAAGGAAAGGAAAGGAAAGGAAAGGAAAGGAAAGGAAAGGAAAGGAAAGGAAAGGAAAGGAAAGGAAAGGAAAGGAAAGGAAAGGAAAGGAAAGGAAAGGAAAGGAAAGGAAAGGAAAGGAAAGGAAAGGAAAGGAAAGGAAAGGAAAGGAAAGGAAAGGAAAGGAAAGGAAAGGAAAGGAAAGGAAAGGAAAGGAAAGGAAAGGAAAGGAAAGGAAAGGAAAGGAAAGGAAAGGAAAGGAAAGGAAAGGAAAGGAAAGGAAAGGAAAGGAAAGGAAAGGAAAGGAAAGGAAAGGAAAGGAAAGGAAAGGAAAGGAAAGGAAAGGAAAGGAAAGGAAAGGAAAGGAAAGGAAAGGGAAGGAAAGGAAAGGAAAGGAAAGGAAAGGAAAGGAAAGGAAAGGAAAGGAAAGGAAAGGAAAGGAAAGGAAAGGAAAGGAAAGGAAAGGAAAGGAAAGGGAAAGAAAGGAAAGGAAAGGAAAGGAAAAGGAAAGGAAAGGAAAGGAAAGGGAAAGAAAGGAAAGGAAAGGGAAAGAAAGGAAAGGGAAGGGAAAGAAAGGAAAGGAAAGGGAAAGAAAGGAAAGGAAAGGGAAAGAAAGGAAAGGGAAAGAAAGGAAGAAAGATGGGCACTGTGGAGCTGAATCTGTCGTGGATGTGCTTTCTGTGTGAGCATGAAGACTGGGGGTTGACCCCCAGCACCCACTTAAAAGCCTGGCAGGTAGTGGATGCTTCTAACCCCAGTGTTAGAACACAGAGACTGGTGGGTCCTGAGGACTCGGCCAGGCAGCCTAACCAAAAGAACAAGCTCCCCTGGAGAGGGGCTGGAGAGATGGCTCACAGAGGACCCAAGTGCAGTTCCCAGCATCATGACCACCAGTAGTAACTCCAGCTCGTGACCACCATTATCATGACCACCAGTAGTAACTCCAGCTCGTGACCACCATTACCATGACCACCAGTAGTAACTCCAGCTCGTGACCACCATTACCATGACCACAGTTCACAGTAGTAACTCCAGCTCGTGACCACCATTATCATGACCACCAGTAGTAACTCCAGCTCGTGACCACCATTACCATGACCACAGTACACAGTAGTAACTCCAGCTCGTGACCACCATTACCATGACCACCAGTAGTAACTCCAGCTCGTGACCCCATTACCATGACCACAGTAGTAACTCCAGCTCGTGACCACCATTACCATGACCACAGTAGTAACTCCAGCTCGTGACCACCATTATCATGACCACCAGTAGTAACTCCAGCTCGTGATCACCATTATCATGACCACAGTAGTAACTCCAGCTCATGACCACCATTACCATGACCACAGTCGTAACTCCAGCTCGCGGGGTAACTGATGCCTCTGGCCTCCTGCATTCACACACATAATTAAAAATAACACACACAGCTGGGTGTAGTGGCGCACACCTTTAATCCCAGCGCACTTGGAAAGCAGAGGCAGGAGGATCTCTGTGAGTTCAAGGCCAGCCTGGTCTACAAGTGAGTTCTAGACCAGCTGGGGCTACAGGGAGACCCTGCCTCAAAAGCATAAATAAATAAATAAATAAATAAATAAATAAATAAATAAATAAATAAATAAATCACAGAATTAAAAATGGTGTGATGGCACATATTTTTTTTTTTTTTTTGGTCTTTTTGAGACAGGGTCTCCCTGTAGCCCCAGCTGGCTTGGAGCTCGCTCTGTAGATCAGGCTGGCCTTGAACTCACAGAGATCCGCCTGCCTCTGCCTCCTGAGTGCTGGGATTAAAGGTGTGCGCCACCTCGCCTGGCACTGGCACATATCTTTCATCCCAGTACTGGGGAGGCAGAGGCAGGCAGATCTCTGAGATTGAATACAGCCTGGTCTAAATAGTGAGTTCCAGGCCTGTCAGGGCTACAGGGAGACCCTGTCTTAGTGATAATAATAACAATAGTAATATCGAGAGTTAAGTAGGGGAAGACACCAAAATCATGCTGGTCTCCACACAAGAATGCATCTCCTCCCTCCCCCAAAATCTTCACAGTTCAAAGCTGACAAAGTATTGATTGGCCTCTCTGGTACATACCTAGCCAAGGCTACTGCCCCAGCAGTGGGGACAGACCCCTCTCCCCCACTCTGAGCCTGGCCCTGCTGTCCCATACTAGGGTTACCCAAGGCCTCCTGCCATGTCCCCTGAGCCTCTGAGGTAGCTGCAGGGACAGCCCAAGATTTCCCTCTCTTTGTTCCACAGAAAGACCTTCCCATGGGGAATTGGTCCTTGGGGCCCAGGCCTCCCTGCCTGGGAAATTAGCACATCTGTTGGCTCTGGGCGGAAGGGACTCTGCCGTGGCCTCAGCCTCACAGGCCCCAAGATGCAGCCAGCTGGGAACCAAAGGTGGGCTGTGGGCATCACTGGCCCCGCTGTGTCAGGGTGCAGGGGCAGGGGGTGAATGGAACACATTTCCCCCATGGGCAGTAGATACAGAACCATCTGCAAGAGGTCTGCAAGGAGGAAAGGACAAGCAGCTTGGTCTGGTGGCTCACCCCGTCAGCCCGGCACTTGGGAGGATAAGGTCAAAGCCAGCTTTAGCTCATAGTAAGTTTGAGGGCAGCCTAGGTACATGAGACGAAGGAAGGAAGGAAGGAGGGAGGGAGGGAGGGAGGGAGGGAGGGAGGGAGGGAAGGAAGGAAGGAAGGAAGGAGGGAGGGAGGGACGGACGGATGGACGGAGGGAGGGAGGGAGGAAGGAAGGAAGGAAGGAAGGAAAGAAGGAAGTTAGGAAGGAAGGAAGGAAGGAAGGAAGGAAGGAAGGAAGGAAGGAAGGAAGGAAGGAAGGAAGGAAGGAAGGAAGGAAGGAAGGAAACAGGGGACTGAAGTCACTGACTGTTCGACTGACTTTGACATAGGGTCCAGGAGGCCCTGTTTGAGGGGGAGGCTTGAGGCTTGAGGGTAAGAGCCACCAGTCTGCCTGGTGGACAGAAGCACCGGTGCCAGGGACGCCCCGCCTCGGGACGCCCCGAGGCGGGAGGCTGGTGTGGCCGGATGGGAGAGGACTGCAGATCGACGCAGCAAAGGGCACTCAAGGCACGGCAGCTATGGAAGGTGTGTGAGGAGAGGGCTGTGTCCCACTCAGAGTCTTCCGATCCGGTGGCTGTGGTGGGCAGAGGGGTCACAACAGCCTGTAGCAAGAGGAGCCAGGGCCTGAACAGCCAGGCCGCAGGCTGGGAAGGAGCACGAGAGAGACCCACGTCCACAGCTGTGGGTCTCTCTGCACATCTGGACCCGCCACTGTTGCTCCCTCCCTGGCCCCTCCCTTGACCTTAGGGAACTTCCACCTGAAGGAAACACCCCACAGTGGAAGGCAAGGTGGGGAAAGGTGGCCCCTCTGCTTAGAGACAAGGTCCCTTCTGTTTGCCAAGCACCTCATGCCATATGGGACCTGCCTCCCACAAGCAGCCCAGGTACGCAGACATGGGTCCTTCTGCATACTGATGGGGTGGGTTTGTTCCCGGAGTGATATGGCAAGTCTCCCAGGTTCCCAGACAGGTGTAAGCTTGGGCCCCAGAGTCAGACTGCTACACCCCATGCTCTGCCTGTGCCCAGCCGAGAGGTGCCTGACACTGTCACCCTGGAATCACAACTCAGGTCCCAGCCTGAGGATGTCCAGACAGACATATGAGTCCCTGCAAAAGCCAGTATGGTGGGCACGCCTCTCATCTCAGCACTGCAGAGGTAGAAGCACTGGGGATTCAGGGCCAGCCTCAGGTACATGGCAAGCTGGAGAACAGCCTGGACTACATGAGACCCTGTTTCAAAAAAAAAAAAAAAAAAAAAAGCTGTGGCACTGGCCTTTAACCTCAGCAGAGGTAGAGGTAGGTGACTCTCTGTGGGATTGAGGCCAGCCTGGTCTACAAATCAAGTTCTAGGCCAGCTGGGGCTACAGGGAGACCCTGTCTAAAAAAGAGCAAAGAAATTTTTTTAGCAGTTGAGTTCGGGCTCTGCTTGCCCTGCTTGGTCACAGGGTGGAAACGGCTCATAGGGGACATGGCTCACATGCTTCCGAGGCCCACATAGAGCAGGGGTGGATCTGGGCTCACCCTGCCAAGCTTCTAGAAGCTCTCTCAGAGGTGTGTGTGCAGGCGGGGGGAGGTGGGAGTCTCCACCTGGACTCTGACTCCCATCCTCTTGAATGCAGCTTCCTAAACCTGGGGCTGCTTGGTGCACACCTGTTATTCCAGCTCTTGAAAGGTAGAGACAGGAGCATCAGGAATTCAAGGGGATCCTAGGTTACACGGCACACAGTGAGTTCAGGGCTGGCCTAGATTACAGGAGTCATGAGTGTCATTTTTTTTTTTTTGTCTTTTTGAGACAGGGTCTCCCTGTAGCCCCAGCTGTCCTGGAACTCACTGTGTAGGCCAGGCTGGCCTTGAACTCACAGAGATCTGCCTGCTCCTGCCTCCCAAGTGCTAGTATTAAGGCCATGTGCCACCATGCCCAGTGTGAGTCTCTGTCTTAAAAAGATAAAAACAAGCCGGGCGTGGTGGCGCACGCCTTTAATCCTAGCACTTGGGAGGCAGAGGCAGGAGGATCTTTGTGAGTTCAAGGCCAGCCTGGTCTACAGAGTGAGTTCCAGGTCAGCTGGGGCTACAGGGAGACCCTGTCTCAAAAAAGACCAAAAAAAAAAAAAATGATAAAAACAAGGGGGGGCAGAGATGGGCCAGTGTTTTAACTGCTCTTGCAGAGGATCCTGGTTCCCCAGCAACCACATGGCAGCTAACAACTGTGTAATTCCAGTTCCAAAGGAATTCAGCACCTTCTTCTGACCTCCATGGGCAGTGCATAACATGGGTGCACTTTCATACACACAGGCAATACACTCATCACACATAAGATAAAAATAATAAAATGTTTAAAAAGACAAAAAACAACCAGCTTTCGGGGTGAAACTTTACTCCCCCAGGCCCTAAATGTCCCCAAATTCTGTTCCTTTCAGGCCAAATTTTCCTCCTGTCCTCAGCTAGACAGTGGGTGAACTGACTGGAGGGAGCACGGCTGCCTTGTCAGACACCCCACACCCTTGCAGTCAGCCCCCAAACACTATTCCTTTGAAATCTAAATACTTTCGTTCAACATCTGGGGTGGAACCTGGGAACGCGCACTCTCACAGCCCCTCACCGGTGGATTCTTAGGCGAGTGCTCTCCCATGTCCCGCTCAAACAGGATTTGTTCACACCACCGATCGAAATTCCCATCACCAATCCCAAGGGGCCATGGGTCCAGACTTTCCCCAGTGAGGAGTCCCAGGCAGGCTAAACGGAGGCTAGGCTATTTCTGACTTCTATCTGAAGCCAGGGCAGGGGATGGTCAGGGACCTGGGTCACTGTCCTCTGCCACTCTGGATGGACCCTGAGAGGGACAAGGAGGGGGTCAGGACTGTGAAAGGGATGCTGCCTTAGATGTCTGTAACTTCTTGTTCCTGGAGCAGTTTCCACAAGACACACAGGCAGTGAGGGGTGGCCCTGGGGCAGCTTCCCCCCCCCCCAGCCTGGCTGGGCTTTGTGCCCATGTTCTGGTACACCACAGAACCAACCCTCACCACAGCTGCACACTGTGGCACACAGACTTGGGAAGCTAAGGCAGGAAGATCACTGTGAGTTCGAGGCCAACTTGGGCTACATAGAGAGACCCTTTCAACGTCCCCACAAATAAAGAAAGCCCCAAAACACAGCCACTAGTGGGTATACATGTCTGTGATCCCAGGACTTGTGAGGGTGAGGGAGGAGGATTGTCATGAGTTCCAGGCCAGCCTGGGCTACACAGAGAGACCCTGTCTCAAAATCCCCTCTTTCTCTCAAAATCAAAACCAAAAACCAAACCAAACCCCAGAAACACAGATGCCAGTGCAGTCACACACTGTGATTCCAACACCTGGGAAGCAGAGGCAGGAAGATGGCTGTGAATTCAAGGTCCACCAGGGCTACATAGAGACTTCTAGGCCATCCTGTGCTATCGAGACTGTCTCAAACTCCCAAAAGAAAGACATCGCAAGAAGCCGAGTGTGATCTCACGTTTGTGATGCCAGGACTTGGGAGACTGAGGCAGGAGAATTGCTGTCCTGAGTCGAAGGCTACACAGTGATTTCTAGACTAGCCTGAACTAAAATGAGATTCTACTCACCAAACAGCTCTGTGACCCCGCCCCCTCGACACGCACACACCACCCTCCACGCCTCACTCGTGTCCCAAAGCCGCGCATGCCAAGTCCCGCCCGGCCGCACCTGCAGTGCCTTGCGAGTCTCCAGCTGTCCGCCGAGGCTGCTCTGAGCTGAGGCTGCTCTGAGCTGCTCGCCCTACCCGCCGCAGGTGCCTTCCCGCGCGGGTCCGCCCCCTAGAGATGATTGGGTAGAGCTGGGTCATTTGCATAGGGGTGTGGCCTCTGGGCTGCGGAGGGCCGGCATTTGGGCGTGCATGCTCTTGGGCCCTCCAGTCTCAGACGCTGGGATCCTGGAATTGAGAACACAGAAGCGAGGGTGGAAGGGCACGTCTGTCATCAGAGCACTCGTGAGGAGGATTGCTGCGAGTTCGAGGCCAGCCTATGCTACAGAATGAGAAGAAAAAGAATAAAGGGTCCGAGAGCTCTAGCAAAATGAATCGCTTGGGTAAAGGAGCTTTCCGCTAAACCTGACGACCAGCGTTTGATTACCCAGGCCTCACATGGTGGAAGGAGAAAAGACCTCTGACCTCCACACGCACACTGTGGCACGAGTACACACACACACACACACACACACACACACACACACACAAATGTAATTTGCTTTAAAAAGTACAGGGAGCTGGAGAGATAACTCAGCACTGGCTGCTTCTGCAGAAGACAAACGTTCGGCTCCCAGCACCCACATGGGGACTACCAATCATTTGTAACTCTAGTTCCAATGACTCCTACGCCCCCTTCTGGTCCCCATGGGCACTGCACTTAGTGCATTTACATATATGCAGGCAAACCACTCATACACATAGAATAAAATTTTTTTTTTGTCTTTTGAGACAGGGTCTCTCTGTAGCTCCAGCTGTCCTGGAACTCGCTATGTAGACCAGGCTGGCCTTGAACTCACAGAGATCCACCTGCCTCTGCCTCCCGAGTACTGGGATTAGAGGCATGCACCACCACACCCGGCTAAAAATAAAAATATTTTTAATAAAATAAAAGGCAGGGCTGCATGTAATTGGCTAGACTTCTCCTTAGTAATTTGGTGGACCTGGCCCACTGTACCCCTAACTGTAGTTTGCATCCCATTCGAACGCTGACCACCTTTAGTTAGCCTCAACCCTCTGCTTTTTTGGGGGGGGGTCTTTTTGAGAAAGGGTCTCCCTGTAGCCCCAGCTGGACTGGAACTCACTGTGTAGACCAGGCTGGCCTTGAACTCACAGAGATCTGCCTGCCTCTGCCTCCTGAGTGCTAGGATCAAAGGTGTGCAGCACCACACCCATACCCAGCCCAAATCCACACTTTCAGTTTTTCCTGCATCAATTGAAAAGCTACAAGTTTGATCCATTCTTTTGTTGTTGTTGTTGTTTGTCTTTTTGAGATGGCTTGAACTCACAGAGATCCACCTGCCTCTGCCTCTGCCTCCGGCTTGGATTAAAGGCATGCACCACCAAGCCCGGCTTAAAGATGGTTCTTAGCCGCCATGTGGGTGCTAGGAATCAAACCTGGGTCCTCTGCAAGAGCAGTCGGAGCTCCAAACCACTGAGCCATCTCTCCAGCTCCAACCCTCTGCTTTTTAATACTGAATGAAATAGAATTTCCAGCCCATCTGATGATGTACACATGTCCTTCCAGCTACTCAGAGGCTGAGGCTGGAGAACTCTGAATTCTAGGCCACCTGGAGATCCACAGAGTTCAAGCATGTCCTGGGCAGCTTAGTGAGACACTATCTCAAAATCAACAAGGAAATAAAACCAAATAGGCTTGGTGGCCCAAGTCTATGCTTCCAGTTACTCAGAAGGCTGAGATAAAAGGATGGTTTATTCAAGGCCAGCCTGGGCAACTTAGTGATGTTCTGTCTCCAGATAAATATAAATAAATGAAAGGCGGCTGATACGGTAGACTGTGGTAGAGTGCTTTCTTTGCAAGCAGAAGGCTGTGGCTTCAATCCTGAAGAAAAAAAGAAAAAGCCACTGTAATCTCAGGATAAGGAAGCTGAGGCAGGAGGATTGCTTCAAGTTTGAAGCAAGCCTGGGCTATAGACTGAGACCTGTCCAATACATAAATTTTAAAAAATGATTAGCTGGGCATGGTGGCACATGCCTTTAATCCTAGCACTTGGGAGGCAGAGGCAGGCGGATCTTTGTGAGTTCAAGGCCAGCCTGGTCTACAGAGCAAGTTCCAGGCCAGCTGGGGCTACAAAGAGACCCTGTCAACCAATGAAGAAAAAGGAGGGGGAGGAGGATGAGCAGGAGGAGGAGGAGGAGGAGGAGGAGGAAGAATTACAGTCAGAGGTCAGGGATCCAACTGGCTGTCCTGTAACCTCCAGTGTGAGGGAGGTGGAGCCTCTACTATGCCCTCCTCCTGGACAAGGCTGGGCTAGAGGGAAGAATGGATGGTCAGCCCAGAGCTGTGGACAAGGGCAGTGCCAGAAGGTGGAGAATGCTTCGCACAAGTTGGGACATTTGCATGGGACTTTCCAGTAGGAGTTTGCCCCTGGGAGAAGGGCTTTTGCTGAGGGCAGGAATACAGAGGACTAGAGGCCTCCTGCCCGGCTCCATGCTTCATTCAGTTCACCTGTGTGTGGCACGGGCAGTGTCAGGGTCTCACTGTAGCTCCAGCTGGCCTGGAACTCACTATGTAGCCCAGGCTGGCCTGGACCTCACAGAGATCCACTTGCCTCTTCCTCTGGATCGCTGGGATTAAAGGCATGCACCACATCTGACAACTTTTATTTTGAGGGAGGCTTCATTCTTTTAAAGACATTTAAGGGTTTTTAAAAAATGATTATCTGTGTGTTGTATGTTTTTTTTTTTTTTGTTTTGTTTTGTTTTGTCTTTTTGAGACAGGGTCTCCCTGTAGCCCCAGCTGTCCTGGAACTCACTCTGTAGACCAGGCTGGCCTTGAACTCACAAAGATCTGCCTGCCTCTGCCTCCCAAGTGCTAGGATTGTGTGCTGTATGTTTAAAGGGTTCATCACATCCCCTGGAACTGGACTTACAGATGGTTCTGAGCTGCCTTATGTGGGTGCTGGGAACTGAACTCGAGGGACTCCTGGAATACTGGCAAGTGCTCTTAATGGCTGAGCCATCTCTCTAGCCCAGGGGTTTCATTTCTGTAGCCCAGGCTGGCCTCAAGCCCAGGGCAATCTTCCAGAGCAGACTTGAATTTCTTCCTGCTCCAATTTTCCCTTTAGAGCTAAAAACGCAGGTTCGTGGCATGGGCTGTGCTGCAGGCAGCTCCCTCCCCGCAACACCCCCCACATCCAGCACATCCACAGGTGACCCCCCACCCCCAACACACAGGGTCTCGGCCAGACTGGGGGCTTCTGCCTGGGCTGCGCCACGCAGGACAAGACGCAGGTAGATGGAGCCTGGGGAGCCCCGGCCCCGGGGGCCTCGCTGTTTACCCGGCCGCCTCCCTCCCCCTTCCCCCTCCCGCTCTGAGGCTCTGATGCAACCAGCAGGCTCTGGTTACGTGAGGGTGGCAGCTGTAGTGGCTTCGCCTGCCGGCGCGGCGGGACCCAGGGTAGCCCCGCCCCAGGCCCCGCCCCCGCCGTCCACCCCGCCTACCCGCTGGCCCGCCGGGCTGGGCTGGGCTGAACCCAGCGGACAGTAAGATCCCCCTCTTTGACGACGCAGGCGCAGGCAAGTGTTTGGAGTAGAGGTGGGAAGGGTCAAACACCAAAGTTTTGTTGGGTTTTTGATTTTTGGACGCGGTCTCCTGTAGCGACTCCTGCCTCCAGTTCCCACGTGCCCCTACGACAGGCAGGTGCTACCACGTCTGGCTGTCGTTCATTTGAGTCAGGGTCCCATTCTGTAGTACAGGCTGGCCTTGAACACCCAGCAGTCCTGCCTCAACCTCCCAAGTGCTGGCAGGATGGGCATGACCCCATTACTCAGCTAGTGGGGAGTTAGAAAACCCTGTCCCGGGGCTGGAGAGATGGCTCAGCAGTTAAGAGCACTGAGTGCCCTTGCAGAGGACCTGGGTTCAATTCCCAGCACCCACACCTTTAATCCTAGCAGAGGCAGGCAGTGGAACTCTATGAGTTCCAGGCCAAATGGGGCTATAGGGAGACCCTGTCTCAAAAAAAAAAAAAAAAAGAAAAAGAAAAAGAACACCCTGTCCTGCCTGCTTGCTGTGTCTCACTCTCTGAGTCAAACTCACACTTCATCCAGCCCAGGCCTGGCTGTGCAGCTGGCTCCCTGACTGGAAGGCTCCTGGGCCAGGCTTTGGGTTGTGGCACCAAAGACCTGCAGAACCCCAGGGACACCTGCTCAGGAGAGAGCCAAGCTCCGGGGCTCACAGGCCTCGGGAAGCTAGAGTAGGGCTACAGGGAGGCTTTCCAGGAAGCTAAAGGCAGTAACACTGGGCCTGAGCGTGCTGGACTGTGATCAGAGAACCCACCTGGGCCACATAGCAAGAATCAGGGTCCATGGCTCAGCAGGTAAATAAGGGTCCTGTGACCAAGCCTGATGACCTGGATTCCATCCCAAGACCTACATGGTGGGAGGAAGACAAGTCCCACATGTCCTCTCACCTCCATATGAGCACTGTGGCATGTGTGCACCCATTACACAAAACAAATGGTGGCCCATGCCTTTAATCCCAGCACTTGGGAGGCAGTTCAAGGCCAGCCTGGTCTACATAGGGACCTCCAGGCCAGCTGGGACTAAAGGGAGATCCTGTATCAGAAAGACCAAAAATAAATAAATAAAAATAAATGTAATTTTAAAAGTAAAAATGCAGCCAGGCAGGGTGGTGCATGCCTTTAATCCCAGCACTTGGGAGGCAGAGGCAGGTGGATCTCTGTGGATTGAAGGCCAGCCTGGTCTACGAAGCGAGTACTAGGCCAGCTGGGGCTACAGGGAGACCCTATCTCAAAAAGAAAAAAAAATGAAGAATCAGGGCTGGTAAGTGACGCAGAAGATAAGGTGACCTGCACTCCGACCCCGGAACTGACGTAAAAACTGGACACTAAGGGCTGGAGAGATGGCTCAGCGGTTAAGAGCACCGACGTTCTTGCAGAGGACCCGGGTTCGAGTCCCAGCACCCACATGGTGGCTAAGAATGTTTTTTAACTCCAGTTCCAAGGGAATCTGACGCCCTCTTCTGACCTCCATGGCATTGCATGACATGGGTGCACCAACATACATGCAGACAGTACACTCATACACATTAAAAAATAAATAATAAATTAAAAAAAACAAAACAAAACTGGACACTGGGGCTCATGCACTTGTAATGCAGTTCTCCTACTTTTAATACATAGGCAGCCAAGACAGGAGAATGTCTGGAAGCCTGTAGGCCAGCTAGCCTGGAATGCACAGCTCGGACAGGAGACCCTGTCCCACATGCCTGAGGTTGTTGTCTGACCACCACTGGTGTGCCACCATAGCACATGCGTGTTCAAATTCAGTGCCCAAATGCACACACACACACACACACACACAATTTAGGCTGGTGAGATAACACATGGACAAAGGTGCTCGCAGCTAAGCCTGGGGACCTGAGTTAAATCCCTGGAACCCACATGATAGAGAACCACTTATTTCCTCCTGTTGTCCACTGACCTCATGTAGTGAAAGGAATGTGTCCCCCCAAATAAATGTAAATTGTTTTAAATCATAAGCATAGACCACTGTAGTCTTGGGTTCTCTTTCAGCGCCAACATAGATCTACAGAATCCAGGATGGACCCAGACTTCAAGAAGGGTCATTCAATGGCTACTCTTGCACCACAGGGCAGCTGTTAACAACAATTCCAGGAGAATCCAACACCATCCTCTGACCTCCGTTGGGAATGCACGCACAGATGCACTTACACACAGGCAGGCAATACACTCATACACATAAAAGAAGCATCATTCCTTCCAGATCATTCCTAGCCAGAGGAGTGCCAGGATCCTGCTTGGATGCCCCATGGCACAGGCAGCACTGCCTGTCTGTGGGGAAAACATTACTGAGGCAGGGGAGGCAGGGGAGGAAGGGGAGGATGTGGAGGCAGGGGAGGATGGGGAGGATGTGGAGGATGTGGAGGATGGGGAGGATGTGGAGGATGGGGAGGCTGGGGAGGCAGGGGAGGCTGGGGAGGCAGGGGAGGATGTGGAGGATGTGGAGGATGTGGAGGCTGGGGAGGATGGGGAGGCAGGGGAGGATGTGGAGGCTGGGGAGGCTGGGGAGGCAGGGGAGGCTGGGGAGGCTGGGGAGGCTGGGGAGGCTGGGGAGGCTGGGGAGGATGTGGAGGCTGGGGAGGCTGGGGAGGCTGGGGAGGCTGGGGAGGCAGGGGAGGATGGGGAGGCAGGGGGCCTGGTTGATGAATGTGGGGACCAACGTGAGGCTCTGCTAAGTGGCTTTGTTCTCTGGAGGCTCAGTTCATTCTGAACAGACCTAGGACCTGTGCCTGGTCTGTGTAAGGTGAAAACTGAAGTCACCATGTGCCCACTGGGACCAGCCAAGACCACCCAGGATGGTACACTGTGCTCCAGCCTTTGCTCTGAAGGGTGGGTGGGTATGAAAATCAGATACAAATCAACCAGGGCTCTTCAAGTCCTGGTCAACAGGTGGTGGGGCGTGGAACTGAGCAGAATCCTCTGAGAATTCTCAAAGGTGAAGCCCACTGGCTGCCCGATGAGGTCACGCCCAGGCCTGTGGGTGGCAACGAACCTGGTAGGGTCTTGGGTACCCCAGGACTGCCCTCCCCTGTTCATAGCACCCAGTCCTGAGGACATACAGTTGTCTCAGTGGCTGAGTTCTGGAGGAGGACTAACCTCTGTTTCTTTTCTTTTCCCTGAGACTGGGTGTCACTGTGTAGCCTTGGCTGGCCTGGATCAGCAGGCTAGCCTCAAAACTGACAGAGATCCACCTGCCCCTGCCTCCATCTTTGTTTTTGAAACAGCATGTTATATAGTCCAGGGATCCTCTTGCCTGGAATCACAGGCTTGTGCCACCTTGCCTGGCTGGCCTTCATTGAGGGGAGACTGGCCATGTGGAATGCAGGTAACCAAGAGACGTGACTTGAGACCCTGGGCAAACAGAGGGTAACAGACACACCATCCAGGGCTCCTGAACCTGAACTGTGGGGAGGTAAGATGGCGGTACCAGAGCCCAGCATGGTCTAGATCTAACCTGCTTTCTGCTGATGAGTGTCTCATCCCTAAACTGTGGGGAGGCAAGATGGTGGCACCACAGCCCCAGCATGGTCTAGATCTAACCTGCTTTCTGCTGATGAGTGTCTCATCCCTGAACACGCTGCCTCAGGTCCCCTTCCAAGCCATCTGAACTCCTGGCTCTCCTCTCTCCCAGCAACCCATGACAAGCTGGGCTCTTGGACAAGCCTTGGCTGCGCCTGTTCATGTGTGTTGTACACATCTGTGTCTGCTGAGTACAAGTCAGACAGCGATCCCAGGTGTGCGTACTTGTGCTAGTGTGTGTGCACGTGGGTGTGAGTGGCTACAGAGGCTGGAGTGACGTTAGGCTCCTTCCCCGACCCCTCCCACATTCATTCACTCATTTTTGGTCTTTTTGAGACAGGGTCTCCCTGTAGCCCCAGCTGTCCTGAGCTCCCTATGTAGACCAGGCTGGGCTGGAACTCACACAGATCCATCTGCCTCTGCTTCCCAACTGCTGGGATTAAAAGCTCTTTTTGATTTTGTGTGTTTGAGGGTTCTGCCTTAATATATATATAAGTGCACCTAAGTTACACAGTGCCCTTGGAGGCCAGAAGACAGCACTGGATTCCCTAGAGCTGGAATTACAGAGTCTCTCACTAAACTGAATCTGCTAGGCAGGCTGACCAATGAGCTTCATGGATATCCCTGGCAGGAACAGCCTTCCACACTGCTGCCTGGCCTTTTCCTTGGGTGCTGGAGATTTGAGCTCAGATCTTCGTGTTTTTGTGGCTGAGCCATGCCCCCAGCCCAACTTGTACCTTCTTTTTTACTTTTTATTAAATAAATTTTAAAATTTTTTTTAAATTTCTGTATGTGTATGAATGTACTGTCTGCATGCAGGTTTGTGCACCCGTGTCGTGCAATGCCGCGGAGGTCAGAAGAGGGTATCAGATTCTCCTGGAAGTGGAGTTAAAGACGGTTCTCAGTTGCCATGTGGGTGCTGGGGATCAAACCCCAGTCCTCTGTAAGAGCAGTCAGCGCTCTTAACCGCTAGGCCATCTCTCCAGCCCCCGAACTGGTACCTTCTTAAGACAGGGCTTCACTGACTAGGAACTTTGCCAGGTAGGCAAGCCTAGCCAGCTGCAAGCTTCCAGGTCAGGCCTGTCCTTGCCTTCCCCTCTCACCGTCCCTGGTACTCCAAGCTCTGGCCAGCAAGCCTGGCATTTTCTTCTGTAGGTGCTGGGGTTGACATCAGGTTCCTAACACAGCTCTTGCAGTCAGCTGCCTTAAGAGCCTAACAATTTGGGCAAAACTGTACTTTTCCCCCCAGTGTAAATGGTGCTGGTGATGGAATGCAGGGCCCTGTGCAGGCCAGGCAAACACCGTGCCTGAAGCTGTGCCCAGCTCACACATGGAAACCTACCACTGTGACTCAGGAGATGGAGGCTAGGGGGCCAAGCTAAGGTCTCAAGTCCTGGCCCAGAGCCAGTGGCTCCTCAGGGTCAGGGAGGGAGGCATGTGTGCCCACCACAAGCTCAGAGAAGGAAGGTCCTGCCCAGCTGCCCTGTCAAACTGTGCAAAGAGGGTTAGAGAGCACGAGCACCCAGCCCGCATCACACAGCATGTCAGACAGGGTCAGGCCCGCTCTTCAGATGTCGGTCACAGGGCTCTAGAATAGAAAGGACCTCTGGGTGCCCGGTGGGCATCACCAGTATTGTCATGAGGTGGTCATGCTGGCGGGAGGCTTCGGGCACTGGCCACCTTGCTGGCCTTCAGTCCTTGCTGAGTTCTGAGGGCAGTGTCTCCCAGCTCTGTCAAGACTGAGGACAGGGCCAGGCAGGGTGGCGCATGCCTTTAATCCCAGCACTCGGGAGGCAGAGGCAGGCAGATCTCTGAGTTCAAGGGCAGCCTGGTCTACAGAGTGAGTTCCAGGCCAGCTATGTCTATAGGGAGACCCATCTCAAAAAGACCAAAAAAAAAAAAAAAAAAAGGACTGGGGACAGGGAGCTTCAAGTCAGGCCCCCAGGTAGGTAGGAATCTCAGTTTGTGCTGGTTGTCTCTTCCAAAGCTAGTTTCCTCTTCTGTAAAACTGGACTGTGTTGAGGGTCTTAGGATTGGGCAGGCGGTGTCCCAGGAGATGGAGGCTAGGGTGCCAAGCCAGGGTCTCTGGTGACCCTGAGGGAGCAGCTTTGGGGGGGGGATAAGAGTAGCACAAGGTCGCCGGGCGTGGTGGTGCACACCTTTAATCCTAGCACTTGAGAGGCAGAGGCAGGTGGATCTTTGTGAGTTCAAGACCAGCCTGGTCTACAGAGTGAGTTCCAGGACAGCTGGGGCTGCAGGGAGACCCTGTCTCGAAAAAAATTAAAAAAAAAGAGTAGCACAAGGTAAGCAGTGGACAGTTGGACAGTGTTGGCACAGGGATGTCCTTGAGGATGCCTGTGGCTGGGGTGAGGAGGGCCGGGAGTGGAGGTAAGGTGGGGTGCACTCAGAGCTGACAGGATCATCATACACACACCCGGGAGCCCCAGTCGGGGACTGTTTATCTCCCGTGGATGAGCCGAGCCTGGCATGACTGCCAATGAGTGCCCAATGAGCCTGCAGCTCAGAAACCCAGCGAGCCTGCACCGACAGGAAATGCTGGCCGACTGTGGCAGCCAAGAACTGCTCACTGAACAAGTGAGGTGCCCAATTAACAGTGCTCACTGCAGGACCCAGTAAGTGTGCTGTTCAGAACTGGACTCTGCTGACTCTGGGCTGTCTCTGGGGGACAGTCTACCCAAGTCCCAAGCCCTGGGCCCCTGCAGCAGAGGACCAGAGCACCAGGTGGGACTCACCAGTGGGGTGGATGACCCTTCTGCTAGAGGTTGTGAGGAGACACTGACCCCCACAGGCCACAGCACCAGGCAGAGTCTACTGCTCCCAGCAAGGCCACCTTGATATGGTATTGTGATATAAGGAGCAGAATCTCCCTCTAGGTGGAGACATCATTGTCTCCTCCCTAAGGGTTAATAAGGTTAATAAGGGACTTGGCTTGGGGTCACCCCTAGAAAGCTAAGCCTCCACCCCTGTTGAAGTTGTGCTAGGTCCACCCTTTTCTCAGAAAGGTGTAAATATTTCTTTTCTTTTAGTATGCTGGCCAGAGCCTAAGCGGCTTCACCTCCCTGGGGTGGTGGGCTTCCTCGCTGTTCTAGAGACCCAGCCTTCCCCTCCCAGTCATGGCCACCTGACCTCCGAGAGGATACCCTTGTCCTGCTTGCCTGCAGGGGTTTTTCTTTTAAATGCTAATAAATTGTCCTGAGCTTCCATTTTGTGTCCATTCTTAAGTACTTTCATTAATGAGACTAACAGGGGACTTGATAGGACGGCTCTGCTGGGACTCCCCGATATTTCTGGTAAACTTCTTTCCTGCCTTTTAATTCTTCAGATGGCAGAGAAAGCAAAGTCGTTCTTGCGCCACTAGTACATGTCAGGGCCGGCCAGTCTGCATGGCTGGGGTGTCTAATGGTCTCTCACATGGGGATGCTGTCACAATGCACACCTGTCGCTGACATGTCTTCAGCCATCTCATGAGCAACACTTACATGAGGAGACCACAGAGGGGATGAGGGGCTCAGGGTCACACAGCAGCTGGGTGGTGGAAACAGCCGGTTGGGCTTGGTCTGAGGAATGGAGATGAGATGACAAGGAGCTGGAATAGCAGAGGGCCAGAAAGGGCCCCCCCCAACCTGTCCAGAAATCCCAGGAGCCCGTCCAAGATTAGTCAGCAGGTCCCTCCCTGCAGGACGCAGGGGCAGGTTAGCAGAGCGGTGCCCTCCGCACTGACCTGGGTAGGGGGCCCTGAGTCATCCAGGGCTAGGGTCAGGTCGAGGAGAGAGAGGACGGCTTCTCCTGGCTGGAACAAAACACGGAACCCATGAACCGGAGGCCACAGGCCAGAGAACTACAAGCCAAACTGCTGAGTTCCCCAAGACCTAAACCCCTAGGTTTCTCCTGCACGAGAGGACCAGCACCCACACCCTGTGGCAGGTGGATCACAGGGCAGAGGGGCGAGGTACCCAGTGTCTGTGCTGCTGCTCTGGAGACAGCAGGGAGTGCAAGCACACAGTACCAGGAACCGTGACCACGTGGTGACACAGGTTCTCACTGTGTTACCCAGACTAGTGGGAACTGACCAGTCTCCTACCTCTGCTTCCTGAGGGCTGCGGTGACTGGGGTGACAGGAGTCTACCACCAGCCTCTCAGGCTTCTGGCATGGTGGGGACAAGTGCAGGAGGCAAACGGAGGCCCCACCAGAGTGGGTGCATCCCAGTCAATGGCTGAGGGGACCGGAGGCCAGGTGCGTTTTTATTAAGTTACAGCCAACACAGAAGACTCCCCCAGAACAGCAGGCGCTTCTCACTTTGCAGGATCTTGGCTCAAAGCCTCTCTCAGCTGGAGAAGTCATGGAGATGGGTAGGGTGGAGGGGCCCAGCCAAGCCCCTGCTAACCCCCACCCCCGCTACCCTGCCTCCTATGAGGCCACTTTGTCCAGGTATAAGCTTCTTTCCCTGGAAGTCCATTCTGCATCTCCGCAGACACTGCCCGTGAGCCAGCCCTTCAGGCACTGCTGTGCTCCTGGGACTCAGCCTGGGCTCAGGATGTGAGTGCCACAGATGCCAAAGGACACTGGGACAGGCTGCACTGGCGAGGGTGCTCGCAGGGAGGTGTGTGGTGGGCGGTCTGGGCTACCTGTGGCCCTGGGCGCTGGCATTCATATGGTCCCGGATGCTGATGGCCTGTTTGAGCAGGCCTTCTACACTGCGGAAGTACACACTACTGTCCACCAGGTTCTTCACAGCACTGAAACAGGAAGAGCAAGGATTAGCTCTTGGAGATGCCAGGTGTGTTGCCACCCTGGCCTTGAGACCACCCCAGAGCTGTTTCCTGCCTGCCAAGAATCCTTCAGTGAGGGGCTGAGGTGTGGCTCATGGGTAGAGCCCTGCCTAGAATCCCTAAGTGAGGGACTGTGGTATGGCTCAGGGGTGCCCTGCCTAGAATCCCTAAGTGAGGGACTGGGGTGTAGCTCAGGGGTAGAGCCCTGTCTATAATCCCCAGTGAGGGGCTGGGGTGTGGCTCAGAGGTAGAGCCCTGCCTAGAATCCCTAAGTGAGGGACTGTGGTATGGCTCAGGGGTGCCCTGCCTAGAATCCCTAAGTGAGGGACTGGGGTGTGGCTCAGGGGTAGAGCCCTGTCTAGGATCCCCAGTGAGGATGTGGGGTGTGCTCAGGGGTAGAGCCCTGCCTAGGATCCCCAGTGAGGATCTGGGGTATAGCTTAGGGGTAGAGCCCTGCCTAGGATCCCCAGTGAGGATCTGGGGTGTAGCTTAGGGGTAGAGCCCTGCCTCGGATCCCCAGTGAGGATCTGGGGTGTAGCTCAGGGGTAGAGCCCTGCCTAGGATCCCCAGTGAGGGGCTGGGGTGTGGCTCAGGGGTAGAGCCCTGCCTAGGATCCCCAGTGAGGGGCTGGGGTGTGGCTCAGGTAGAGCCCTGCCTAGGATCCCCAGTGAGGATCTGGGGTGTGGCTCAGGTAGAGCCCTGCCTAGGATCCCCAGTGAGGGTCTGGGCTGTGCTCAGCAGCAGAGGAACAGTGGCCATGCATGTTAGGACCTGGGTTCACTCCTCAGCACCACAGAAAAATCTGAAGGTTTAAAAAACAGCCATTCAGCACCACTTAAGTCAAACAACTAAAAGATAGAGGATTCCAGTTTGCGGAGGAAACATTAGGTCTTTCAGCCTTAGAGACACCCTGCGGAGGTGAGACAGCGCATGGCTGTTTGCTACCGTCTACTGGAGCTCTCCATGCTGGAGCTGCTCTCTACCACTGCAGTGAAGGCCGAGTGCTTACACATGGCTGGCTCTGAAGTTGGCTGCTGGAATCTGAAGTGTGTGTACCAGGCATGCTGTACATGCCTGTCTTCCTAGGTGTGGGGAAGCTAGGAGGACCCCCCCAATTTTGAGGCCAGCCTTGGCTGTAGAATGAGACCCTCTCTCAGAATAGATAACATTTATTTATGGGGGTTTCAGCAGCTGCAACAGTGCTTGCGTGGAGGTCAGAGGGCGACTTGGAGGAGTTGGTTCTCCTTCCACCATGTGGGTTCTGGGATGGAACACAGGTGGTCAGCTTGGCAAGTGCCTTACCCACTGAGCCAATTTTCTGGCCCTAAACAAATGATCCTTCCCATAAGCAGGAGGTGTTTGACCCAGAAAACCCCACACTATTATGCAAATGATCAATTCAAGGCCTCCTGCTCATGTTAAGAACACTGAAACAGCCAGGTCATCCAGGGCATGGATACTCCCAAAGCTAGCAGCTACCCAGCATGGGTCGCTGGGTGGTGGTGGCCAGGACAAACGGTGTGAGGACACATGGCCAGTGGCCCAAAGGAGAGCTGACCCATTATGAAGTCGGAAACTGCAGAGAGGGAGGTGGAATCTAATGGCTGCCACACGGACTCTGACTACTGAACACAGCCGGTGAGCAAAGAACCAAGATGTGGGGTCACGCTCAAGAGCCCAGATGTGGGGTCACGCTCAAGAGCCCAGATGTGGGGTCACGCTCAAGAGCCCAGATGTGGGTCACGCTCAAGAGCCAAGATGTGGGTCACGCTCAAGAGCCCAGATGTGGGTTACGCTCAAGAGCCAAGATGTGGGGTCACAGTCAAGAGCCCAGATGTGGGGTCACGCTCAAGAGCCCAGATGTGGGGTCACGCTCAAGAGCCCAGATGTGGGGTCACGCTCAAGAGCCCAGATGTGGGTCACGCTCAAGAGCCCAGATGTGGGTCACGCTCAAGAGCCCAGATGTGGGGTCACGCTCAAGAGCCCAGATGTGGGTCACGCTCAAGAGCCCAGATGTGGGTCACGCTCAAGAGCCCAGATGTGGGGTCACGCTCAAGAGCCCAGATGTGGGGTCACGCTCAAGAGCCCAGATGTGGGGTCACGCTCAAGAGCCCAGATGTGGGTCACGCTCAAGAGCCCAGATGTGGGTCACGCTCAAGAGCCCAGATGTGGGTCACGCTCAAGAGCCAAGATGTGGGGTCACAGTCAAGAGCCCAGATGTGGGGTCACGCTCAAGAGCCCAGATGTGGGGTCACGCTCAAGAGCCCAGATGTGGGGTCACGCTCAAGAGCCCAGATGTGGGTCACGCTCAAGAGCCCAGATGTGGGTCACGCTCAAGAGCCCAGATGTGGGGTCACGCTCAAGAGCCCAGATGTGGGGCCACGCTCAAGAGCCAAGATGTGGGGTCACGCTCAAGAGCCCAGATGTGGGGCCACGCTCAAGATCCAAGATGTGGGGTCATGCTCAAGAGCCCAGATGTGGGTCACGCTCAAGAACCAAGATGTGGGGTCACGCTCAAGACCCAAGATGTGGGGTCACGCTCAAGAGCCCAGATGTGGGTCACGCTCAAGAGCCCAGATGTGGGTCACGCTCAAGAGCCCAGATGTGGGTCACGCTCAAGAGCCAAGATGTGGGGTCACAGTCAAGAGCCCAGATGTGGGGTCACGCTCAAGAGCCCAGATGTGGGGTCACGCTCAAGAGCCCAGATGTGGGGTCACGCTCAAGAGCCCAGATGTGGGTCACGCTCAAGAGCCCAGATGTGGGTCACGCTCAAGAGCCCAGATGTGGGTCACGCTCAAGAGCCAAGATGTGGGGTCACAGTCAAGAGCCCAGATGTGGGGTCACGCTCAAGAGCCCAGATGTGGGGTCACGCTCAAGAGCCCAGATGTGGGGTCACGCTCAAGAGCCCAGATGTGGGTCACGCTCAAGAGCCCAGATGTGGGTCACGCTCAAGAGCCCAGATGTGGGTCACGCTCAAGAGCCAAGATGTGGGGTCACAGTCAAGAGCCCAGATGTGGGGTCACGCTCAAGAGCCCAGATGTGGGGTCACGCTCAAGAGCCAAGATGTGGGGTCACGCTCAAGAGCCAAGATGTGGGGTCACGCTCAAGAGCCCAGATGTGGGTCACGCTCAAGAGCCAAGATGTGGGTCACGCTCAAGACACAAGATGTGGGTCACACTCAAGAGCCCAGATGTGGGGTCACGCTCAAGAGCCAAGCCTGGACCCAACCTCACTGAAAAAGAACAGGATGGGAAGGAGACAGCTCAGCTGGTAAAGGCCCTTACTGCCAACCCTGCTAAGCCAAGTTCATCCCACACCCCACATGGCGGAAGGAGAGACAACTCCCACAAGCTGTCTTCTGACCTCCACATGTGCTGTGGCACACATGCTTGCACGTGTGGACACACACAGAGATAAATGTTTTAAAAATCCTACCCTTCCAGTACAGGGATAAAACTGGCATAAAACAAATAGAAAAGCAAATAAATAAAATAAAATCTTAAGTGTGAGGGGCTCAGCAGTTTAAAGCACTGACTACTCTTACAGAGGACCCAGTTTCAGTTCCTAGCACCCACCTGGCAGCTCACAACTGCCTGTAACTCCAGTTCCAGGGGATTCAACGCCGTCTCTGGCCTCTTTTGGCATCACATGCAAATGACACATATATAACATGCAGACAAAGCATGCATAGTATAAAAAAAATACTGAGTGGAGCTGGAGAGCGCTCAGGGGTTAAGAACACTGGCTGCGCTTACAGAGGCCCAGGTTAAGTTCACAGCACTCACTTGGTGGCTAACGACCATCCATAACTTCAGTTCCATGGGATCTGATGCCCTCTTCTGGCCTCTGAAGGCACTGCATGACATGGGTACACTTAGATATATGGAGGCAAAACACACATGCACATAAACACACACACGCGCACACACACAAGCCAGTTGTGTGTATGTGTGTAAAAAGAAAAGAAAAAAAGAGAAGAAAGAAAGAAAGAAAGAAAGAAAGGAGGGAGGGAGGGAGAGAGGGAGGGAGGGAGGGAGGGCCAGGTGTAGTAGCACATGCCTTTAATCCTGGCACTTGGATCTCTGAGTTCAAACCCAACCTGGTCTACAGAGGAGACCCTGTCTCAAAAAGACCAAAAAAAAAAAAGAAAAAACAAGAAAGAAAGAAAGAAAGAAAGAAAGAAAGAAAGGAAGGAAGGAAGGAAGGAAGGAAGGAAGGAAGGAAGGAAGGAAGAAAGAAAGAAAGCGAAAGAAAGAAAGAAAGAAGAGAAGAAAAGAAATTTGGGCGTGGTGATACATGCCTTTAATCTTAGCGCTCTGTTTCTCCGTGAGTTCAAGGCCAGCCTGGTCTACAGAGTAAGATCCAGGCCAGCTGGAGCTACAAGGACACCCTATCACAAAAAAAAGGAAGTGTGAAGTGGAGAGTGATGATGAAGACATCAACACTGAGCACTGGGCTGCACACGCGTGCACACACAGACACCCACACATACCACTGTCCACAGACACATGAAAGAAAGCAGCTTCCTCTCTCCCAGTGGCTCTGCAGCCCAGAGCCCATGGGGCAGGCCATACTTAGGGAGAGTTGGGATTCCTTGCCCCAAGCTTATCTGCCTCAAGTGCGCAGCCCAGGCAGAGAGTGCTCAGCACACCTGCCATTCCTCTCTGACTTTTGTTTTTGAGTTGGGTCTTGCAGCATGTCCCAGGCTGACCTTGAGCTCCTTGGCTCAAGCAAGCCTCCCACCTCCCAAGGAGCTGAGACCAAAGATGTATCCTTCACCATGGAGCCATCTCTCTAGCCCCTCTTTTCTTTTGGGGGGGAAAGAGTATCACTATGCAGTCCTGGTTGGCCTAGAACACACTACATACACCAAGCTGGCTTTGAACTCACAGAACCTGAATGCGGAGCTTAAAAGTGTGTGCCTCCAGGCGGCCACCCTGTGCCTCCTGGCTTGGCTACCCTGTGCCTCCAGGCAGCCACCCTGTACCACCAGGCTTGGCCACCCTGTACCTCCAGGCGGCCACCCTGTACCACCAGGCTTGGCCACCCTGTGCCTCCAGATGGCTACCTTGTACCACCAGGCTTGGCCACCCTGTGCCTCCAGGCAGCTACCCTGTACCACCAGGCTTGGCCACCCTGTGCCTCCAGGCGGCCACCCTGTGCCACCAGGCTTGGCCACCCTGTGCCACCAGGCTTGGCCACCCCCACTGCCCCCACCTTTTTTGGTTTTTGTTTTCACTGCTGCCCTTGTTGGCTTGGAACTCCCTACATAGACCAAGCTGGCCTCAAATTCACAGAGATTGGCCTGCCTGTCTCCCCAAAAGACTTCCTTTTATTACTTTAAATTAAGAGTATGTTGTGTCTGTGTGGGTATATGCCTGAAGAACACAGGTGCCGAGGAAGCTGGAGGCTTCAGATCCCACGGGGGTGGGGGTTACAGGTGGTTTTTGAGTCCAAAGGTGTAGATTCTGGGAACCAAACTCAGATCCTCTCTAAGAGCAGTATGTGTTCTTAACCACTGAGCCATCTCCTAGCACCCAACTTCCCCTGCTCCCCATTTTTGAGATAGGGTCTCATGTTGCTTCAGCTGGCCTCCAAGTCACTATGTAATGACCCTAAATTCCTGACCCTGCTACCTCTACCCTTGCATGCTGGGATTATAGGAATGCGACAGCATGCAGGGTTTCTTGAGTTCTGAGGCAAGATCCAGGGGTGAGTGCTGGCAATCACTCACAGCTGAGCCATATCTGCAGCCTGCACCTCATTTTTTAAATTATTTTTTTCTAAAATTACATTTATGTATTTAGTCTATGTGTAGGTCAGAGGACACCTTACAGGAGTAGGTTCTGAACACAGGCTGTTAGCCCAGGTGGCAAGTGCCTTTACCAGCTGAGTCACAGAGGGAGGGGAGGGGCGGGCTGCTGGCCTCCTGGAATGCGTGGCCTCTGCTCTGGACAGATGTGGCAAGGCACGTACCTGCAGGCGTACTCCACGGTGTAGATGGCGCCCTGGCTCTGCTCCTCCCAGCGCTGCATGTCGGCCTGTGGGTTGGGGACTGTCAGGAGGGAGGCTCCAGCTTGAGGGAACTCCTCCTAGCTGCTTGCTTCTCTCTTTGCAGTGTTTGGGATGCACTGCCCTCTACCACTGAGCCACACCGCAGTCCTCCAGCCCCCCTCTCCCTGGGTATTTCCCAGAGTCTTCTCACACCTTGTTGGTTATCAAGAACACAGCCACTCCAGACCTGTTCCCCCAACTGCCCGACTGGCTCAGCTTCCACATGCCTCCTTGGTGAGGTCTCTGCCTTGACCCCTGCCCCCTCCCTAGACGAGCTCAAGGGGTAAGAGTGTGGACCCTGGGGAGGTCCTCGGCAGGGTTGGCACCGCTCACCTTGTGTTGGGCAAGCTCTGGCAGTGAGCGGCGCACATGTTCCTGCAGCCGGTACAGGGCCACTGAAGGCTCGTTGGCCAGGACATAGACGCTCTCGGTGAACTTGTCTGTGACTAGGTTTGATATGGAGAGGAATGAAGACAAAGCAATAAATGTTAGACTCTCAGATTTGGGGGGTGGGGTTGTTTCATTTTGTTCACTATATAGCACCAGCTGGCCTGGAATTCACTATGTAGACCAGGCTGGCTTCAAACTCAGAGATCCACCTGCCTCTGCCTCCCGACTCTGGGATTAAAGGTGAGTGTACATGTCCAGCATTCATATTTGTTTTTATTTATGTCTGTGTCTTTGTGTAGATATGTGCACACAAGTGCAGATGCCTACAGAGCCCAGAAGATGTGGGATTCCCTGGTGCTGAGTTACAGGTCACTGTGAGGCACCCAAGGTGGGTGCTGGCCAGTAGCTCTGGTCTTCTGCATTAGTAGTCCCACTCTTAATTGCTAGACCATCTCTCCAGCCTCCCTATTTTTTTAAAGATAGCATTCTGTAGCCCGGACTGACCTCTAGCTTGCTATATAGCTGAGGATGACTCTGAGTTCCTGATTCTCCTGCCCCTACCTCTTTGAGTGCTGAGAGATTACATGTGATTTGGGGGCTTTGGGCAGGACAGGTAGGTCCTCTACCTTCTCAGTCCAGCCCCAGCCCACATTAGACTCTTGATCTCTCAACTTCTGAAGAGAAGCCTCCAAGCCATCCCCCAGTAGTTCTGTCACCTGCAGGCCCAGGGTCTGCTGGACAGTCACAACAGGGTTGTGGGGAGCATTGCACACTGTGAACTAATAGCCTTTCCTTTTGGAAATCCACCGATGGCTAGTGCCACAACCGCCGAGATCCCTAGGCCTCCATTACAACACCTCATCTGAGACCCTGTGCCCTGGCTTTCCTGGAATTATGCAGATAAGGCTGGCTTGTGACTCGTAGCAATTCTGCCTCTGTCTTCCCAGTGTTAGGGTGACAGGCATGTCCCACAATGCTAGCTTATCAGAGAATGACAGATGCCTGAGGTTTACATTCCTGAATGCCCTCCACCCTAACTGACGTGGAAGCTTCGTCCCTCACTATGCTGGCACTCTGTGCCGAGGAAGGCACATGTCAACACCACGGCAGGACCCTGACACAGTGGCATGCCGGCTGAGTTGGTCCTCTGCACGTCTCCAGCTCTGGTGCAGCATACCTGCTGCAAGGCATGTTTTTTTCCCATAAGTCAACACCTGCATCCAGAGCCGGCTTCAACTAGGGGCTTTCCCGGTAGGCCAAGTCTCCACCCTTCCTGCTCCATCCATCAGGGATCCTACTGGCCCTACTGCACAGCCAGGTCACCTCTCGCCTGTGCCAGACCAGCATTTGTAGGGGCTCCGATTCCTCTCTACCCAAAAGTCCCTGCAGGCAGCAGGTGGCGCCAACTCCAAAGGCACAGATGAAACGAGACCCGCCTTGTTTACCATACAGGGCTCCCACCAGAAAAAAAGAACCTACTTCTCTGGTCTTTTTGCAGTGTTTGGGACCAAGCCCAAACTCTTGGACATTCTGGCAAAGTGCTCACAACTGAGCTACAGCCCCAGCCCTTCTTTTCTTGTCTTATTATGTAGCACAGGATTGCCTTCAATTTGTAATACCGCTGCCTGAGCCTCTTGAATAGCTAAGATTAAAGGTCTGCCACCAGGCCTGGACATTCGTTTATTTGTTCACAGGATGAAAAACAAATTAAAACGGGTATGGTGGCGCAGATATTTATTCCCAGCACTCGGGAGGCCGAGGAAGGCAGATCTCTGTGAGACAGAGACCAGCCTGGACTACATAAGGTGTTCCAGGCCAACTGAGGCTATATAAGGATCCTGTTTTTTAAAAAAATAAGGAAAGAAAGACAGGACGCCATCGCTTTATCCGCCCCGGATCATGGCTACACGGTTGTCCCGTCCCACCGGGAGACAACGCATCCCGAGTCGGCCAAGCCACGCAAGGCCATGGAAACCACAGCCCTTGGCCTGGCCGCCTCTCTTCCCGCACCGGCCTCTCCAGGCCGCTTTCCGGATACTGCCCGGTCCCTCCAACCCTGCCGGAGCCACCAACACCTTTCTTTCCCTTCAGCTGCATCTCAGGTTCCTCCATAATGACAGCTACCGGCTCAACACGAAAACCGGAACCGGAAGTTCGGAGGCTGAGACTTCTGCCTAACCCCTCCGGGCAGAAATCATCTGCCTCACGATTCCAGTTCCAGAGTCAGGTGGGCTGCCCTCTACGCGCCGGCTTCTCAGAAGGACGGCGGGGAAGCAGGGAAGATTTGGGGTGCGTTTGGAGAGGACAAAGATGTCCTAGAGGTCCGGGAGGGATACCTAACTGAGGACTCCCTCCACAAGCTCTTAACCTGTCATCAAGGGACGGAAGTTGTTAAGGAGGAAGTGCCAATGGTACACAGTCCTTTAAATTCCAGGAGTCCCTCCTACGTGTCTCCGCCCTCGGCCTTGAGGAAGCTCCGCATCCGTAAGTGGATCTGATTGGGGGGAAATTATGGGCGGAGTCGAAACGAGGATGTATACACACTCAACGCACACACACCACAGCAGTGAAATCCTCTTTGCCCACCACTCGGTTTTAGGGGTTATAATGCGCGCATGCGCAACTGCACTTCTGGGCCCTATCGGAGGCCACGCCCATCTCCTGTCTTAAAGGGCCTGAAGTGGCGCGGTTCCTTGGGTACTTTTGGAGGGCGGAGGCGCGCAGGCGCAATGTGGGACTTCTTGAGGTGGGGGGTACTGTCTTGTATCAAGTTGCTCTCTGTTGGGGCAGAGGAAGCGAGAGCACGAAAAGAACCATTTCCAACCTGGTCCTCACTAGATCCACTGGACCAGTAAAGTTTGTGAATTGGTCCTTGCAAGTTTTGGGGGACCGCGTCTTGCAGCGTAGGAGGCTGGAGGGAGGTAAGTAGATCTGCTGGGTCATATAATTTTTGAATCTTAATTCACAGGACCTGGACCTAGGTCACCACGGGCGAATTAAAAAGTTTGTTCATACTGTTTTCTGACTTGACCTCTCTAAAATCTCATTTCTTCACCTAATTAAGGAGGAAATAGGCTCAGCTAAGTCACAGGCCCAGGTTCTCACAGCTTGTACATGGCGGGATTCGAACCCAGACCACTGCCCATAACTGCGGCTTTAAAGTGTTACCTGTAAACCGGGCGTGGTGGCTTACAGGTAAATTCCAGGACAGCTAGGGCTACAGGGAGACCCTGTCTCGAAAAGACAGAAAAAAAATAAAAATAAAATGTTACCTGCAAGTGCCTTGGACTGGGGTTTGATTTTCCAGCCCTAGCAGTTATCCCAAGTCCCAGTTTACCAAGCCTCCCAGGGCTAGGCTGGCTACTTAAGAGCTTTCAAATTCCATATATATTTGTGTGTGTATATATTATATATATAATATATTTTTAAAAATTTTTGGTCTTTTTGAGTCAGGGTCTCCTTGTAGCTCTGGCTGTCCTGGAACTTGCTATGTAGACCAGGCTGCCCTTGAACTCACAAAGATCCGCCTGTCTCTGCCTTCCAAGTGCTAGGATTAAAGGCGTGCGCCACCCACACCCGGCTAAAATTTTTGGTCTTTTCAAGACATTGTCTCCCTGTAGCCCCAGCTGTCATGGAATTCACTCTGTAGACCAGGCTGGCCTTGTCTATCTATCTTTTATCTAAAAAGATCCACCTAGAATGTAAGGGCTGCGATTGGGGTGAATGGTGAAACTACAGCAATGTAGTCTGGACACTCATTTGATCAACTTGATTGAACAAACAACCTGTCACCCCCCACTGGATGGTGGGGCTGTAGGTGTTTGGGCACAACAGCCTGCAGATAGGTTTTGCATGAAGGAAGCTTGTACTCATGGATTATCACTTATAGCTAAAAATGAAAAAAAAAACTGAGAGAAAGATGCAGGACAGTTATGGCAGAATGCATGATCTGGGATGGGGTGTGGGGGTGGGGGGGGGGAGGGAAAGGGAAATAAGCCTGGAACTGAATTGAAAACTGAATGCAAGGCACAAAGCAACTCAGCAATAAACCGAATTCACAACCAAAACACAACGCTCCACCGCCTCACTGCCCTCTGCCCTCCCCCCACTGCTAAGGATTACAGGTGTGCGCCACACGACGCCCCGCTTTGTATGTCATCTAGTTTTCATATTCTTCATTTTATGTATCAAGGAATGTGTGTTTTACCTGCATGTGTAAGTGCACCTTTGCCCTGCAGTGGCTCACAGAGGTCAGAAGAGGGGTGTCTGTTCCCCTGAAACTGGAGTTATCGGT
>VZQC01002755.1:4753812-4765515 GCA_009823505.1 Rhizomys pruinosus
TATATATATATATATATATATATATACAATTTTTTTTGAGACAGTAGCCAGGCGTGGTGGTGCTCACCTTTAATCCCAGCACTCGGGAGAGACAGGCGGATCCCTGGGAGTTCAAGGCCAGCCTGGTCTACAGAGCAAGTTCCTGGCCAACTGGGGCTACAGGGAGACCCTGTCTCAAAAAGACCAAAAAAAAAACTTTTTTTGAGACAGCACTCATATACCTCAGACTGACCTCAAACTGTGCTGTAGGATGACCTTGAATCTTGATCCTCCTGACTCCACCTCCTGAGTGCTGGGATCACAGGTGTGTATTCCCAATTTTTTTTTTAATTATTTTTTTGGGTTTTTTGAGACAGGGTCCCCCTGTAGCCCCAGATGTCCTGGAACTCACTCTGTAGACCAGGCTGGACTTGAACTCACAAAGATCCGCCTGCCTCTGCCTCCCAAGTGCTAGGATTAAAGGCGTGCGCCACCACACCCAGCATATTCCCAGTTTTATACAGTGTTAGGCTTATGTGTATGCTAGGCACACAGTCTGCCCCAGCCCCTTAATAAGAGCTTATTTATTTAATTATTTATCTATTTATCAAGGGGGCATGTGTACCACAGTGTGGGTGTTGAGGTCAGAGGACAAGTTTTGGAAATTGGGTCTCCCACCGTCAGGTTCTGGGGCTAGAACTCAGGTCATCAGGCTTGGTGCCTTTACCCACTGAGCCATCTTAGATCCCAAGAGCTTGGATCATGTCCCTGTCATCTCTTCCCTCTAGCTCCCCCCCATGGAACCCACTGAGTCTACGGAGAACCTCATGAGCCAGCAGTCCCCTGCTCCCGAACTGGAGGCTCCGGAGGACCCTGGAGATGAATCCATGGACGCCTCAGACTCCGTGGTCCTCAGTCTGTTTCCCTGCACTCCAGAGGCCACAAACCCTGACGTAGATGCCAGCACCTCCTCACTGCAGGGTGAGAGTCTGCTCATGTTCAGCAGCCACTGTGGGTCCTGGGGATTGAACTCAGGCCTTCAGACTTGGCAGCAAGCACCTTTACTAGCTGAGTCAGCTTGCCATCCTTCCACCTTATTTTGTGAGATGCTGTCTTTGACTGAATGCAGATCTCCGTGATCTGCTACCCCTGCTGGCTGCTGAGGGCTGGGCCCTACCTGTCAGAGCTCCAGTGCTGAGGTTCATGTGTGTACATGTGACGTATGTGTGTGGTGCATACACATGAGAATGGGTTACATGCACACAGACAGGGCAGAGCAGGACATCATTGTATCTTTCCGTCGTTCTCTGCCTTTTTGTCTTGAGATAGGGTCTCTCACTGAACTGGAAACTCACATGGAACTCCCAGGATCTGGCTCTCAGCCTCCCAGTCCTGGAGTCACTGCACTTGCAGCTGTGCCCAGCTGGGAATTCACACTCAGGTCTTCATACTCCAGAGCAAGCACTCTTACCCACAGAGCCATCTCCCAGCCCCTTGTTTGTTTCTGTGAGTTTCTTATATATATTCCTTTAATCTAGCATATGAGCCAGGTGGATCTCTGAGGTTGAGGCCAGCCTAGTGTACATAGCGAGTTCCAGCCCAGCTGGAGCTTCAGAGAGACTATCTCAAAAACAAAAGAAAAAAAGCAGTTTTATATTTTTTTTTCTTTAATTTTTTTGTTTATGTATTTATTTTTATTTTAAGTTGAACTTTAGAGTATACATAGCATCAAAGTAACATAAATGAAACTTATGATACCAAAAAAAGCATTAAAAGACAGTGATACAGCCGGGTGTGGTGGCGCACGCCTTTAATCCTTGCACTTGGGAGGCAGAGACAGGCCGATCTTTGTGAGTTCAAGGCCAGCCTGGTATACAAGGTGAGTTCCAGGACAGCTGGGGCTACAGGGAGACCCTGTCTTGAAAAGACAAAAAAAAAAAGACAGTGATACTTTATCATGGAAATTCCATTTTTTTCTCCAAAGTGTATTGCATATATATATGTGTGTGTGTGTGTGTGTGTATGTATATACATATATATGGTTTTTTTTTTTTTTTTTTTTTTTTTTATTTATTTTTGTATGTGTATGAAGGTCTGTCCTGGCATGCAGGTCTGTGCAACCCGTGTCGTGCAAAGCCCGCGGAGGTCAGAAGAGGGTCTTGGATTCCCCTGGAACTGGAGTTCTCCTGGAATTGGAGTTACAGACGGTTCTTAGCCGCCATGTGGGTGCTGGGGATCGAACCCGGGTCCTCTGCAAGAGCGTCGTTGCTCTTAACCGCTAGGCTATCTCTCCAGCCCCCATATATATGGTTTTTTTTAATTTAATGTGTATGAGTGTACTGTCTGCATGTAGGTAGGGGCACCCGTGTCATGCAATGCTGCAGAGGTCAGAAGAGGTTGTCGTATTCCCCTGGAACTGGAGTTAAAAACAGTTCTTAGCCGTCATGTGGGTGGCTGGGAATTGAACCCGGGTCTTCTGCAAGAGCTCTTAACCAACCCCAGTTTTGTATTTCTTTCAGTGTGGTAAAATACATATAACATTTACCATTTGGACTAGATTGGAGTTGACATACCAGCTTGTGCCTCTGCCACTTCTCTCTAATTCTAGGAGACTCCGGGTCCCTGGTCCTGGTGGGCACTCACTCCTACCCCATTCCCCTGCCCTGCAGCCCCTGATATACTTCCTGCCTCGGGGGATTTGCTTGTTCTCTTGTTCCAGTTGGTTCCTATCCATGGGCTAGCCCAGAATGTGGCCTGTCTTTTACTCAACATCCTGTACCTGTGACTGATACAGGTCACCATGCATGTCAGCTATCCAGTCCTCCTTATGGCTCCATAATATTCCATCAGGTGGATGGTCCTAACAACTGTCTACAACTGCAGTTCCAGGGGATTCAGTGCCCTCTTTGGCCTCCACAGACATTGCACTTACATGGTGCACTTACATACATACAGGTAAAACATGGGTACACATAAAATAAACATAAGTAAAATCAAAAAGAATTATATGTATGTATGTGTGTATACCATTGTAGGTACCCATGGAAGCTATAAGAAAATGTCAGCTCCTTTGCAGGACCTGGGGCTGCACGCCTTCAATCGCAGACTCAGGAAGCAGAGGCAGGCAGATCTCTGAGTTCAACGCCAGCCTAGTCTACATAGTGAGTTCCAGGACAGCTGTAGATACAGGGAAACCCTGTCTCAAAAAACAATAATAATAATAAAATAAATAAACAAATAAAGGTGTCAGCTCCCCTGCAACTGGAGTTAGGGGGTCGGGAGTTACCCTGCATTGGTGCTTCGAACCCCAGCAAGTGCTCTTGACCACCGAGCCCTATGTCTAGCCCCTGGTTTCTTTTTTGCTCTCTGGTATAATGCACTCTAAACATCTGGGAACAAGCTTTGTTCTGAGCACTTGGCTGTTTCCATAGGAGCCTGACATCTCTGCACCTTCAAGGTAGAAGCAGAAGGGTCACACGTCAAGGTCATGAGAGCCTGGACTACATGTCGAAAAGCCAGAGAGGCACTAGGGATGTGTTGGCATCAGAAAAGTGCTGGCCATGCAGCAGAAGGATGTGGGGTCATCATTTAGTACCCACAAAAAAGCCAGCCTGGCAAAACACACTTACAGTTCCCATATTGGGGAGGCAGAGACAGGAGGGTCCCTGGGGCTGGCAGACAGCCTAGCCAGCCACCAGTCCTGATGAGAGACACCTTCTCAAAAAGAAGGGAGGCAGGGTATGGTGGCCCACACCTTGAATCCCAGCACTTAGAGGCAGAGGCAGGCAGATCTTTGAAAACTCAAGGCTAGCCTGGTCTACATAGTGAGTTCCAGGACAGCTTGGGCTATAGGCAGACCCTGTCCAACACAACAAAACAAAACAGGACAGCTCCTGAGGATGACATCAAAGGTCAACCTCTGGTCTGCACACACATGCACACGCATACACACACACATGTACATGCCACGCACATGCTCACACACATGCCCACACACGCCCACATGCACGCGCACACTCATGCACCAAAAAAGTTTGTCTTTTCCCCCTCGCCTGCTGCCTCCGTCCATATGGGGAGCACTGGAGCCCAGGTTTTCTTTGCGGTGTCTACTTTGGTGCCACACAGGGACCTGTGGCCCGGCCTCCTCCCTCCTTCCTCTTCCCAATGCTGGGATCTGGTTAGCTGTCACCCGAGAGCCACTTGCTCTGATCATCTTGTCCAACATGGACACTGCCCTTTCTTCTTTCAGGTCCCCCCACCCCCACTCCCTGCCTTTTTTTCTTGTCCTTTCTTTCTTTCTTTCTTTCTCTTTCTTTCTCTTTCTTTCTTTCTTTCTTTCTTTCTTTCTTTCTTTCTTTCCTTTCTTTCTTTCTTTCTTTCTTTCTTTTTATTTTTATTTTATTTTTTGTTGTTTGTTTTTTGTCTTTTTGAGACAGATCTCCCTGTAGCTCCGGCTGTCCTGGAACTCGCTATGTAGACCAGGCTGGCCTTGAACTCACAAAGATCCGCCTGCCTCTGCCTCCCAAGTGCTAGGATTAAAGGCGTGCGCCACCACACCTGGCCCTTCTTTCTTTTTGAAACAGGGCCTCACTGTGTAGCTCAGGTTTATCTCAGACTTGTGACTCCCCCTCCTGCCTCCTCCTCCTCAGTGCTGGGATTGTGGGTATGTGCCCCCCAAGCCTTCATTATTCTATGGCCTTTTTACCTCATATTATTTATTTTAAAGATTTATTTACTTTTTGGTCTTTTTATTTTTATGTGTATGAATGTACTGTCTGCATGTAGGTTTGTGCACCCGTATCGTGCAATGCTGTGGAGGTCAGAAGAGGGCGTCAGATTCCCCTGGAACTGGAGTTACGGACAGTTTTCAACCGCCATGTGGGTGCTGGGGATCAAACCCTGGTCCTCTGCAAGAGCAGTCAGCACTCTTAACCACTAGGCCATTTCTCCAGCCCCCTCTTTTTTTTTTTGAGACAGGATCTCCCTGTAGCCCCAGCTGGCCTGGTGCTGGCTATGTTGACCAAGCTGGCTTTGAACTCACAGAAATCCACCTGCCTCTGCCTCCCATTTTTTTTTTTGTTGTTGTTGTTGTTGTTTTTAATTTTTTTTTATTAATTTTATTTATTTCTGTATGTGTATGAATGTACTGTCTGCATGCAAGTTTGTGCACCCGTGTCGTGCAATGCCGCGGAGGTCAGAAGAGGGTCTCGGATTCCCCTGGAGCTGGAGTTCTCCTGGAATTGGAGTTTCAGACAGTTCTCGGCCACCATGTGGGTGCTGGGGATCAAACCCGGGTCCTGTGTAAGAGCAGTCGGTGCTCTTAACCACTAGGCCATCTCTCCAGCCCCTGTTTTTTATGTGTATGAGTATACTGTCTGCATTAGGTTGGTGCACCCGTGTTGTGCAATGCCACGGAGGTCAGAAGAGGGTGTCGGATTTCCCTGGAACTGGAGTTAAAGACGGTTCTCAGCCGCCATGTGAGTGCTGGGAATCGAATCCAGGTCCTCTGCAAGAGCAGTTGGCCTAACCACTAGGCCATCTCTCCAGTCCCCCCCATTTTTAAAATTTTTTTTAATTATATATATATTTTGTACAAGATTATCAAATCTAGACCCGTGTTCCCCCCCCATTCCCCCACCCCACCAGAGCTCATGCATTCTGCCAAACATGCTTTTCATCTTTTTTCAGTCTTTCTCAAAATTCTCCATGTGGAAGTTGACTGTTTTGAGCAGAAGTTCACAGTTTCAGTCAGTTCTTTGATGCAGTCCTTTCTGTTGTTGTCATTGTCGTTGTTGTTGTTGTTGTTGTTGTTTCCAATATGCATCACTCCCAACTATTGGGACAAAAGCTCAAGGGGCCGTGCACAAGAAATACTTACAACTAGGTAACTGGCACTTGCATCCACAGATGAGGGATACCATTTGTCATTTGTTTTTCTGGAACTGTGTTACTTCACTCAGCATGATGTCTTCTAGCTCCAGCCATTTTATTTTTTTTAATTTCTAAATTTTATGTGTATGAGTGTTTTGCCTGCATTGTATACACCTATGTGGTACAGTGCCCATGGAGGGCAGAAGAGGCTGTCAGAGCCCCTGGAACTGGAATTAGAGAACATTGTTAGCCACCACCTGGGTGCTAGGAACTGAACCTGGGTCATCTGCGAGAGCAGCCAGTGCTCTTAACCACTGAGCCATCTCTCCAGCCCCTTTCTCTTTGTGGTTTGGTTTTATGTCAGGGATCACCCCAGGCCTCAGGCATGTTAGGTAAGTCCTTTACCACTGATACCACTGAGCTCTATATTCTGCCATCGCTGCTGCCGTCCACCTCTCCCTCCTCCTCCTCCTCCTCTTCATCTTCCTGCTCCTCCTCTTCCTCCTTCTCTAAGCGTGTGCGCGTGTGTGTGTGTGTGCGTGCGTGTGCGTGCGTGTGCGTGCGTGTATGCGTGTGTGCATGTGTGCGTGTGTGCGTGTGTGTGTGTGTGTGTGTGTGTGTTTGGGTTTTTTGGTCTTTTTAAGACAGGGTCTCCCTGTAGCCCCGACTATCCTGGAACTCACCAGGCTGGCCTTAAACTCACAGAGATCCACCTGCCTCTGCCTCCCAAGTGCTCGGATTACAGGCGTGCGCCAGCATAGCTGGCCTGTTTGCTTTTTTTCTTTGGGATAGGGTCTCATCAGTGGTCTTTATTGACCTGGAATTCACTATGTAGCACAGGCTGGTCTTGAACTTATGGCGACCCAGCTGCTCCAGCTTCCCAAGTAGCTAGAGTTATGGGCCTACCTCCTTTTATTTCATTTTAAAGGTGTATTCTATTATTTCTGTTTGTGATTAGTGTGTCATGGGTGCACATGCCTGTGCACACAGAGGTCTGAAGAGAACTTGCAAGAGTCAGTTCTCTCCTTCCCCTCATATGACTCCTAAGGATCAAACTCAGGTTGTCAGGCTTAGTGGCAAGCCCCACTGAGCCATCTTGTCCCACCTCCTCTTGACTTCATCTGAAGCACTTCTCCACACTGGTTCTAGCGAACTTCTTTGTCTCATGCTGGCTGTAGCCAAGGGCCCCTGTGCACAGGGACCCCAGCCTCTTGCTCTGGACTTTGGCCAGGCAGAGCCCTGGTGAGCGAGGAGGAGGGGTGAGTGGCTGCATTGTGGACGTGGTCTTTGGAGGCTCAGAGCCTGAAGCATCTGTCTGGAACCCCCAACTTGAGGCCCTTTTCTTCGCTGCAGGCAGCTTCCTGAAGCACTCCACAACCCTCACAAACCGGCAGCGTGGGAATGAGGTCTCAGCCTTGCCTGCTTCCCTGGACTGTGAGTAGGGCCTGGGTTGGGGAGGGCTGAGAGAAGGCGGAGCCAGGAAGGTTAGATATTCAGGATCATGTTTGCTACAAAGCTGGTTGGAGAATAGCCTGGGCTGCATGAGATCCTGTCTCAAAACAAAAGAAGAGCCATTTTGAATAAGGTAACTGCAGGATGGTAAGGGGATGGGGTCGTGAGGACTGTGTCTCTGGCCCCCAGCCCTGTCCATCCACCAGCTTGCAGCCCAGGGGGAGCTTGGCCAGCTGAAGAATCACCTTCGGAAAGGTGCGTGTCACATGCCTGTTTGGTGGACAGCACTGTTTGCCTGCTCATGTGTGACCTGTGTCCATGTGTGCCTGTACACACACATGGGTGTGAATGTGGCTTGGGTGTGCATGCACTTGTGCTGCCCCTCATCTGACCCTGAGCCCTGCCCCGGTAATCCCGCGAGAGCTGGTAGGCTGCAGATCCCCCATTCCTTGTTCCCCCCATTTGTCAGGCGACAACCTCATTAACAAACCCGACGAGCGAGGCTTCACCCCCCTCATCTGGGCCTCTGCCTTTGGAGAAATAGAGACCGTCCGGCTCCTGCTTGACTGGGTATGTCTTGGGGCCCTCAGGACAGGCTGGGGTCTTGGGTTCTGTGGCCTTTGACATGGGCTGCCCTGCCCGGGATTGCAGGAGACTCACCCTCTCCTCCCATCGCTGCCCATTGTGTCTTCCCAGGGTGCTGACCCCCACATCCTGGCTAAGGAGCGAGAGAGTGCCCTGTCACTGGCCAGCATGGGGGGCTACACGGACATTGTAGGGCTCCTGCTGGAACGGGACGTGGATATTAACATCTATGACTGGGTGAGGCGCCACCACCCACAAGGTGCCACCTGTCCCAGGTGCTGGAAGCAAAAGGCAGAACTGTCCTACCTGACAGAGCACCCAGAGTTTGGGAAGAGGGGGCTGTGATGGCAGGTGCACAGGCAGCTCTAAGTGTCCTGAGACAGCTGAGAACAGGGTAGGGAGGACAGCTACAATAGCCCTGAGACAGCCGAAGACAGAGGGGAGGGCTCCCTAGAAAGTGCTCCCACAGCGGTGGGAGGAGATGGGCCAGGAAGCAGATTGCTCTGAGAAATAGGTAAAATTAACAGTGGGACCCCCTGTCCTCACCCACAGAATGGAGGGACACCACTGCTCTATGCCGTGCGTGGGAACCACGTGAAGTGTGTCGAGGCTTTGCTGGGTGAGTGGCAGCCCAAGGGGCCCTCTGGGTGCCCTGAAGGGGAAGGTGAATTTGGGAGCCAGAGCTGCCAGGGTGGCATGAGTGGTGTTTTGTTTTAGAGACAGGGTCTCCCTGTAGCCCCAGCTGACCTGGAACTCGCTTTGTAAACCAGGCTGGCCTTGAATTTAATTTACAGAGATCAGCCTGCCTCTGCTTCCTGGGATTAAAGGCATGCGCCACCACCTCTAGCGTGTTTTTGCGTCACGCCTGGCCAACTAACTTGAGTCCTCACACCTTCTGTCCCAAGGACTCTAAACTATTCTTCTGGGGAAAATTGAGGCTTGCAGATGCCCTGCCCCATCCAGATTCCCACAGGCAGTAGGTAGACCTGTGGCTGTGCCGTGAGGGGCCACTCCAGATTCCCACAGGCAGTAGGTAGACCTGTGGCTGTGCCGTGAGGGGCCACTCCAGATTCCCACAGGCAGTAGGTAGACCTGTGGCTGTGCCGTGAGGGGCCACTCCAGATGCACACAGGCAGTAGGTAGACCTGTGGCTGTGCCATGAGGGGCCACTCCAGATGCACACAGGCAGTAGGTAGACCTGTGGCTGTGCCGTGAGGGGCCACTCCCTGCCCTTATTCTCCAAGGCCAGCCTGGGCCCCAGGCTCCTGGATGTGGCCCTATGTCTAGTGTACACTGAGTTCTTGGATGCAGCCCCATGTCTAGTCCACACTCTGTGGCTCTGTGTCGAGTGCTCACTCTGCTTTCTAGCCCGGGGTGCAGACCTCACCACAGAGGCCGACTCTGGCTACACGCCGATGGATCTTGCTGTGGCCTTGGGGTACCGCAAAGGTGAGTCCAAGACATGGTTGGGCTGACAGGTCACAGAGGGGTGCCTAGGACACACCCCTTGGATACCAGATGTTGGGAGTTGGCACCCATTAGCATGCCCATCCCATCCCCATCCTGACAGGCCACAGAGGGGTGCCTAGGACACACCCCTTGGATACCAGATGTTGGGAGTTGGCACCCATTAGCGTGCCCATCCCATCCCCATCCTGATAGGTCACAGAGGGGTGCCTAGGACACAACCCTTGGGTACCAGATGTTGGGAGTTGGCACCCATTAGCGTGCCCATCCCATCCCCATCCTGACAGGTCACAGAGGGGTGCCTAGGACACACCCTTTGGACACCAGATGTTGGGAGTTGGCACCCATTAGCGTGCCCATCCCATCCCCATCCTGACTCTTGTCCGTGTGCTGGGGTAGGTAGGCCAGCACACAGCAGGGATAGAAACCACTGTGGCAGACACACCGGCACTCGAAGATAGAGCTCCTAGCCCTGAGTCTACGTCTGCCAGTCCTTGTAGTGCTGGAGCTGAAGTCTGGAGCTTCCTGTGTGCTGTGCACGCACGCACCAAGCTGCAGCCCCAGACTGCAGCTTGTCTCTACAGCTAGAATGAATACCCAAGACAAAGCAGTTTATAAAGACGTTTATTTGGCTTCATGGTTCTGGAGACCAGGAGAGGCAAGGTCAGGTGGCCAAAGTGACAGGGTCCTGGTTATTAGTCTGACTCAGTAGAAAACAAGGGCAAGGGGGCCATGGAAGAAGCAGAGACAGGCAGGCCTTGCTTCCAAACCCCTTCTCACAGGAGCCCAGCGAGAGCGCAGAGGCCTTCACAGGCTTGTGACGCAGCCTCCCTGGTGAGGCCAGTGCATCCCCGGCCTCCACCTCAACTCAGCTTTACTTGGCTGATGGCCTTCCCTCTCCTGCTCACAGCCTCCTCCTCTCCACACCCCCCACAGTTCAGCAGGTGATGGAGACCCACATCCTGAAGCTCTTCCAGAGCACGCTGGGTCCGGCAGACCCGGAGTGAAGACTGTTGCTGGAGACTCAGGCACTCAGGGAACAAAACTGGCCGACCCAGAACTGGCTTCCAATGCAGCTCCAGGACAGGTGGCAGGAAGGAGCCCTCCTCAGCAAGAACCAGTAATCCCCCCAGAACTTGAAAGGCTCCCTGGAGGAAGTGGCCTCACATAACTATCAGGCCTTCTCACCCAGCACCCGCAGGTGATAGATGACCACACGGCCAAACAAGTCAGTTGTATCTTCAAATGTCACCTTCAATTGGTCCACTTGCACATCAGGCAGGGAGAAGGTGTGAGCATGCCTGTCAAGGAACAGTTACTCTGTGTCCAGACGACCAGTCTCCTCCCTTTCCAGGTCACACACCACCCATGGGCCCACGACCAGCAGACTGCAGGCTCTCAGTGCCTCTCATACCAAGCAAGAAATCAACAGCCGCTTCTTAAAATAGAAATTACGTGCACGAATGTTTTCCCAGCCTGTATGTAAGTTTGTCACATGCCTGCAGAGGACTGGGTGCGAGCTCCTGGAACTGGAGCTCTCACGGGTGTTAGTTGCCATGTGTGTGCTGGGAACCAAACCTAGGGCCTCAGAAAGCAGCCAGTGCTCCCTACTGCTGGCCATCTCTTCAGACCCACCTTCTGTTTCTTTTTTTCTTTCAGATAGGGTCTTACATAGCTCAGGCTGGCCTTGAACTCACTGTGTAGTTCAGGGTGACCTTGAACTCATGATTCTACTGCCCAAGTGCTGGAGTGCCAGGTGCACACGACCATGGCCAGTTATGTGACAGAACCCAGGGCTTGTATGAAATGCACAGAGCTTCAATAAAACATTGGCTTAAAAACAAAACAAAACCGGGGCTGGAGAGATGGCCTAGCGGTTAAGAGCGCTGACTGCTCTTACAGAGGACCCGGGTTCGATCCCTAGCGCCCACATGGCGGCCGAGAACCGTCTGAAACTCCAATTCCAGGAGAACTCCAGTTCCAGGGGAGTCCGACACCCTCTTCTGACCTCCGCGGCATTGCACGACATGGGTGTACACACTTGCATGCAGACAGTACATTCATACACATACAGAAATAAATTTAAAAAAAAATTTAAAAAAAATTTAAAAAAAAAACAAAACCAGGGCTTCATGGATCTAAGCAAACATTACCCACTGAGCTACATCCCCAGTCCCTTTGTCATTTTGAGATGAGATCTCATGTAGCCCAGGCTGGCTTGGAACTAATAGCTGAGGATAACCCTGAACTCATCCTCTTGCCTCCAAAGTGCTAAAGACTCATGGTCAGGTCTAGAAGAGACAAAGCTCTTTTTTTTTTTTTTTTTTTTTTTTTTTTTTTTTTTTTTTT
>VZQC01002755.1:4765847-4904045 GCA_009823505.1 Rhizomys pruinosus
CCCCCCACCCTAGGCCAGGCAGGATATCTGAAGGGCATTGCTGTCCTCCGGGTAGAAGTCCAAAATCTTGCTGAGGGCTTCCCCTCCCAGAGAACCTGCAGAGAAGAGCAAGCTGAGAGGAGGGAGCACTTTAACCCCAACCTCCCCGGCCTTCTGGGGCCTTCTAGTACCTTCCAGGCAGCCATGCCGACTGGAGAAGCCACCTTGGAACTGCACCTGCAGCTGGGAGATGTGGACACACTGAGGAAACTGGAGTGTTACCCACTGGGAGGGACCCTGGAAGCAGATGGGTAAAGGGTAAACTGAGGCACTTGGTAACTGTTTTGTCTGCCCTATGCCTAGCACTTTAGTTTTTTTTTTTTTTTTGAAGTTTTTTTTTTTTTTTGGTTTTTAAATGTTTTTTGAGACAGGGTTTCCCTTTAGTCCCAGCTGACCTAGAGCTCACTCTGTAGACCAGGCTGGCCTTAAAGTCACAGAGATCCGCATGCCTCTGCCTCCTGAGTGCAGGGATTAAACGTGTGGGCCACCATGCCTTGGCCTTTTTTGGTCTTTTTTGAGACTGTGTCTCACTGTAGCCCCAGCTGTCCTGGAACTCACTAGACCAGGTAGATCAGGCTGATCTTGAACTCCAAGATATCTGCCTGCCTCTACCTCCCAGTGCTGGGATTGCGTGTACTATCATGCCCAGCTCTTTTTTGTAGACCAGGCTAACCTCTCAGAGATCACCTGCCTCTGCCCTCTGGGATTAAAGGCGTACCCACTATGCCCTGTTTGAGTTCTACCAAAGTCATGGTTACCAGGTCCCACAGCCAACTTTTTTAGGATACTCCAAATGGGCCGGGCTGCAGTTCCCTAAAGTTCAAAGTTGTTTTGTTTTATGTGTATGAATGTACTGTCTGCATGTCGGTTTGTGCACCCGTGTCGTGCAATGCCGAGGAGGTCAGAAGAGGGTGTCGACTTCCCCTGGAACTGGAGTCAAAGACGGTTCTCAGCCGCCATGTGGGTGCTGGGAATCGAACCCGGATCCTCTGCAAGAGCAGTCGGCGCTCTTAACCGCTAGGCCATCTCTCCAGCCCCTAGTTCAAAGTTCTGAATGCACGCTAGACATCCGAATCTGCTTCACGTAAAGGGTTCAGGAGAGCAGAGGCACCTCACCTGGTCCGAGTTCCAGCATGTCTCCTCATCCTGGTCAAAAAGATGCTTCTTTCCAAATTGTCGGCTGTTGCGGTTAAGCACGGAACTTACCCTAGGGAAAGAGGCGCAGGGCTAGAGCTCTCCACACACCCCCTGGGGTGCCCCGGCTGTGCCAGGAGGGCGGCACCAGCCAAGCCCCGTCCCCCCAGCTCCCAGAGTCTCACCGGCTCACCGTCTCGGAACAAATCAAAGACTGAGTCATCTCGGTTCCGCGAGGCCTCTCGGACCCTGAGCGCCGCCACTCCCCACTTGGCCCAGCAGCAGGCCCTCCTGGCCACTTACAGGACCGCGCCAGAGACCTGGGCTGGGAGCAGGAACCTCTACACCTCCAGCTCAGAACCCGGAACCGCGCGCACGCGGCGCACGCGCCTGCAGCGCAGGCTCCGCCCATCAGCGGTGAGGGGCGGGGCTTGTGGAGCACCCTCTCCTCTTAAAGGGTCAGCGTCCTGGTGTTTCGGTTTCCAGGGAGCGGGAGGAAGAATGCAGACAGCCCCGCCGAGCTGAGCTCTGCGTCCTGGTGCTCGGAGTTGTAGAGCAGAGCGTTCCCACAGATTTCTTGCAACTGTCTTTCAGCAGAGGCACGTCTGACGACGAATCCCTAGCCCACCTGCTAATGCAGCCCGGGAGTCCCTGCACCTCACCGCCAGAGGAAGAGCCGAAGGAGGCCTTGATGCTGGGGACCCAGCCTCGTCTGGGTCCGGCCCAGATCCAAATTCAGCTTCTCTCAGGGCAAAGATACCTGCAGTCCTGCAGGAGGATGCGTGTTTCAGGCTTTTTTTTTTTTTTTTCCGGACACTGTCTCACTATGTACTCACTAAGCTGACTTCCCGCTCAGATCCACCCTCCTCTCTGCTATACAGGGTGCTGGGATTAAAGGCATACCCCACAACACTTGGCTTTAATTTTTTTTTTTTTTTTTTTGAGACACGGTCTTCCTGTAGCCCTAGCTGGTTTGGAACTCATTATGTAGACCAGGCTGGCTCTGAACTCAGATCCGCCCGCCTCTGTCTCCCTAGTGCTGGGATTGAAGGTGTGCGCCACCCCACCACGCCCATCTTGGGTTTCATTTTTTTTTCATTATTTGTATGTTGGGATCAAAGGACAACCTGCAGGAATTGGTTCTCTCTCCCTTCTGAGTCCTAGGGTCGAACTCAGTCAGGCTTATTGGCAAACCATCTTGGCCACCCCAAGATATTTTTTAAATATTTTATTTTTATTTTATGTATATGAGTGTATTGCTTGTATGTGTGTAAGCGCACCACTATCATGCAAAGCCCAAGGAGTCAGAGGAGAACGTCAGAGACCAGTGGATCCTCTGGAACTGCATTATGGATGGATGTTAGCTGCAACGTTGGTGCTGGGAATTGAACCTGGATCCTCTGCAAGAGTAACCAGGGCTCCATCTCTCCACCCCAAGATAATTTTTTAACGAGATCAGTAATAGAAGTTTGCCCAGAAAGTACAAGGCCGTGGTTTCATTACTAGAACGGAATGAAATACTAAATATAATAACTCAAACATCTCAGCAACTGTTGTCTAGAACATTGTGGAAGGCTTGTTCAAGGAGTGGGCATGCGAGGCAGGTTTTGTAGGATGAACAGGAATTCAAAGTCTTAAATACCAAACTAAAGTCGTTACTAATTGGCTGGACAGCTCCTATCCCCCCTGTTAGTTCCCTGGCCGGTACTGAGGTGCTGAGTGAGGCTGGGTGGTAGGAAGCCTCCACAACTGTTCTCAAGGGGAACAAAACAAAGCCAGACCCAGACACTGCCAACCTCAGGTTCTGCACTGAGCCGCAGGAGCAGACAGGCTAAGGGGGTCTCAGAATGTGTAGTGGGAGTGGGAGCAGAAGAATTGGTGACAGACTGATGGATTTGAATGAGACCTGTGGAGCCACGTCCTGCTGGGTTGGAGCAGCTCTGTAGAGAGGGTGGGACCCCAGCCACCTTCCTGAATGGAGGTTCCCAAGATGGAACAGCACCCCGCTGAATGGTCTCTGATCCATCCTCTTTCTTTCAGGGCCAGAAAGGGGGGGTCTCTGGCACCCTCCTAGAATCTCCCCAAGCATCCTTCAGGAAGGGCTGGCAGGGAAACTGGGTCACCACCGAAGGGCTGCCTTGTGAGCGCCCTGTGTGCCAGGACTTCCTTGCCAGACTTCAGTTATGGGTCCCTGCCATCCAGACCCAGCTTTACTAGGTTGAGGCTGGGAGTCTGTGCTCTCAGCTAAAGTGAAGAAGGTCACACGGCCTGGAAGAACCAAGTCTAGTTAAAACCTTGGCTGTATGTCCCAGCTTGGCTCTGGGGCCACAGACCAGGGGTTGGGCAATCTTGTCTGGGAAAAGCAAGCTCTATGAGTAGACACCTAGTCACAATGACACTTGAGAAATGGAGATTTGTGGACAAGGTCGGTCTCCAGGCAAGAACTCATTACATTGCTCACTGCTGTCTGATGTCACCTCCGTAGTAGCTCAGGGCACAGTGCCTGAAGGAGGCTACATACAATCCCAGCCTGCCCCTCTCCCAACCCCCCATATCACTCCTGGCCTTGGCACAAGGCTGCCCGGCCCCCTGGGACAAGACCAACTCCCTACCCTCTTCCCGCCTCCTCACCCCACTGGCGCCTGGGTATGAAAGAGCCTCCTGTTTGTGAGGGAATTAGTGGCTCTTGAGTTTCCAGCCTGGCAGTTAACGTGGCCCATTCATCGCCTGAGGAAGGAGACTAAGCACTTCCTCCCTCCCAGCAGCTCCAGGCCTGGGCAGGGAGGGCACTGGAGAGGCCAGAGCTCTCCTGTCTCTCTCTCCTTCCTCCTCTCTTTCTTTGTGAGACAGGGTCTAATGTATGCAGGCTGGCCTCTAACTCACTATCAGCCAAGAGTGGCCTTGAACTCCTGGTCCTTCTGTCTCCAGCTCCCCAGTGGTGGCATGAAAGGCTGTGCCACTAACTACACCTGTTCTATAGTGTTGGGCTTTATGTAGAACTCGAAGCTGCTTGTGTCCATGCTAGGCCTGTGCTCTACCAACTGAGCTATGAGCACTCCACTAACTGAGTTATAAGCACTCTACTAACTGAACTGTAGCACCAATCCTGTTTTCCTGTTTTGGTATATGTATATATGTTTGTTTTTATTTTTGCCAGGCATGGTGGCATATGACTTTAATCCCAGCACTTGGGAGGCAGAACCAGGCAGATCTCTGTGAGTTCAAGGCCAGCCTAATCTACATAGTGAGCTCCAGGACGGCTGGGGCTACAGGGACACCCTCTCTCAAAAGGACAAAAAAAATTAATGCATGAGTGTATTGCCTGCATGTATGTAAGTGTACCTATGTCATGCAATGCCTGCAGAAGTCAGAAGACAGCATCAGATTCCCTGTGACTAGACTTATAGATGGTTGTTAGTCACCATCTGGGTGCTGAGAATCGAACCCTGGTCCTCTACAAGAGCAACCAGTGCTCTTAACCTCTATGCCGGCTCTCCAGTCCCTTGTTTTGTGTGGTGGGGAGCAGGTGGGCACCATGACACATGTGGAGACCAGAGGAAAATCCTCGGGAGATGCTTCTCTCCTTCTGCCATGTGGGTCCTGGGAATTGGACTCGGGTCTCAGCAAGACATCTCTCACCAGCACTGGTTTTGTTTTGAGATGGGGTTTTGCTATGTAGCCCAGGCTGGCCTGGGTCCTGCCATCCTCCTGCCTTGGGCTCCTGTGTCCTGGGCTCCATCTGGCTTAGCTCTGATTTGTCTGTCCTTTTGTGCCCTTAACTGTGCTGTGGGTATGAGCGTGTAATAGGGGACTGCAGTATACTGCGTGTACTGGTCCGCATGTCACCCTGGGTGTATTTTGAGCTCTTGTGGAGGAGCACTGCCCCTGAGAGGAGGCTGTCTAGGAGGCTCCAGCCATCTGCCCAGCCTCTGGGCCACTTGCCCCTCCCCCACCTAGTCCTGCATGGCAAGAGCCCCAGGTTCTGGGTGCAGGGCATGGAGGAGGCCCTCCAGGCAGGGAGTGGGGACTCTGGATCCCAGATTTGGCCTATAAATAGAACCCTGCAGATTCCCAAGCAAGGATCCTTCACTGAAGCCCCCAGCAACAGCACGTCCCGGCCCCAGGCCAGCCCCTCTCAAACTTTCAGTTCTGGCACCAGTCCAGGAATGGGGACTGGGGGCACGAGTGGCAGGGTCGGCTTGGCTCTGAGGCCTGAGACCAGGGGAGGGCGAGCTTGGGCAGGACAGCCCATCTCCCAGAGACCAGGGGTGGGCGAGCATGGGCAGGACAACCCATCTCCCAGAGACCAGGGGTGGGCGAGCTTGGGCAGGACAGCCCATCTCCCTAAGCCTCAGTTTCCCTAACAAACTCCAAAATGAGAAGCAGAAGGTGGCGTTGCTGGGCCTGGCATCATTCTAGCACTAGGGAGCTGCAAGAAGGAGACTCACATCAAGGCCATCCTCAGCTACATGGTGAATTGGACACTAGCCTGGGCTAAGTGAGACCTAGTTTCAAAAACATGAAACAAAGGGCTGGAGAGATGGCTCAGTGACTAAGAGTATGTACTGCTCTTTCAGAAAACCTGAGTTTGGTTCCCAGCACCACATTGGGTGGCTCACAACCACCTGAAATTCCAGCAGCAAGGGCTCCAGTGCCCTCTTATGGCCTCCATGGACACCAGTACTCACCTGCACGCACAGATACACAGACACACAGAGACACACACACACATACACATAATTAAAATGTCGTGGCTCACGCCTTTAATCCTAGCACTTGGGAGGCAGAGGTAGGCAGATCTATGTGAGTTCAAGGCCAGCCTGGTCTACAGAGTGAGTTCCAGGACAGCTGGGGCTACATGGAGACCCTGTCTCGAAAAGACAAAAAAAAAGGGGGGGGCTGGAGAGATAGCCTAGCGGTTAAGGGCACCGACTGCTCTTGCAGAGGACCCAGGTTCGATCCCCAGCACCCACATGGTGGCTGAGAACCGTCTGTCTCCAATTCCAGGAGATCTCCAGTTCCAGGGGAACCCGAGACCCTCTTCTGACCTCCGTGGCATCGCACGACATGGGTGCACAAACCTACATGCAGACAGTACATTCATACACATACAAAAATAAATAAAATTTAAAAAAAAAAAAGAAAAGAAATGTTAGGCCTAGCATGGCGGTGCATGTCTTTAATCCCAGCACTAGGGAGGCAGAGGCAAGTGGATCTCTGTGAGGTCAAGGCCAGCTTGATTTACATAGTGAGTTCCAGGCCAGCTGGGGCTACTGGGAGACCCTGTCTCAAAAAGACAAAAATAAATTTATTTCATTTCTAGTTGTGTTAATGTGTACATAAGTGCAAGTGCCTGCAGAGGCCGGAGGAGCCCCGGGAGCTGGAGCTGGGCTGTTGTGAGCTGCCCTACATGGTGCTGGGAACTAAACTCTGCTCCTCTCTAACAACAGTAAGTGCTCTTAGCTGCTGAGCAAGCTCTCCATCTGTGGGACAGTTCTTGTAATTTATTCTGTCACCATTATCTTTTTAAAAAATTTTATTTATTGCTGGGCATGGTGGCGCACACCTTTAATCCTAGCACTTGGGAGGCAGAGGCAGGTGGATCTTTGTGAGTTCAAGGCCAGCCTAGTCTACAGAGTGAGTTCCAGGACAGCTGGGGCTACAGGGAGACCCTGTCTCGAAAAGACCAAAGTTAATTAATTAATAATTAAAAATTATTTCCTGGGGGGAGGGGAGGCATGCTACAGTGCCTGTGCGGAGGTCAGAGGACAACTTTCAGGAATTGGTTCTCTCCTTCCACTCTCTTGGTCCCAGGAATCAAACTCAGGTCGCTAGACTTGGCAGCAAGTTTCTTTACCAGGCGAGCCATCTCGCAGGCCCTCTCAGTGTGTCTTGGCAATATTAGTATGACCCAGAGGCCTTCAAGTTCTGAGCATGTTTTCTCTCTAGAAATGGGTAACAGTTCTTGGAGCTTTGGAGAACCAGGCTGCCCAGAGTTCTAATCCCCGTTCTGTTCTGCCCTTCCCTCCTGTGTGACTTTGGCAATTAAACTCACCTCCCTGAGACTCAGTTTCCCTACCTGTAAATTGGGCCAGGCAGCCTCATGGGGCATGCTGGGGACATTTCATGTTGTTCCTGAGGAAGTAAAGAGACTCGGGGGGGGGGGCAGAGTCAGGTGCAGCCTGCCGGGGGTCTGGGATGGTGGGCAATGATGGAGGGAGGCAGCCCCCCTTCCCCCGCTCAGCTGGAGGCCTGGGGCTGCGCATGCGCACAGTATCCCTGTGGTCCTTTATAAGCGCGGAGGCTGCACCGAGCCGAGAGCTGGGCGCAGCGGCTGGCGGAGCGCGCTGAGCCAGGTGGCGCGTCCTTTGTGCCCGGGGCCACGGGGATGCATCCACGCTAAGGAGCCAGGTGTGGGGGGCCTACAGGGGAGAGCCGCGACAGGGGAGTGGGCTTTGGGGGGCGACTGCCGGAGATACGGGCGAATCCCGCCCCCCCTTCCCCCGTATGGGGATGGGCAAGGGGCGATGGGGGAGGGGAGTCGGGCTTGGGGGAGCCTTGGGAGTGTCCGGGATGCGCATTGGGGAGGAAGGAGGTCTTGGATGTGGAGATGGTTCCCTTCCCAGTGAGGAGGGGTCCTCGACTGCAGATGGTTCTTTGAATCAAACAGAAGGCTCTGGGACCTAGGGCCTGGGGAGGGGCACCCCGAGTTTGGAGAGAAGACAAGGACACCCAGTGTACAAAGGAGGGACTCCGGGACGGGCAGCCGGTTGTCTAAGCTGAGCTGCCGGAGAATTGGAAGCAGGGATCTCCAATTTGCAAAGGAATGAAGGACTGCCTGGGGAGGGGGCCCCAGCTCCAGGGTGTATACAGCCGAGTCGCCTCCGGAAAGGGTCCAAGGCCCCTCCCCGCACCCGCCCCAGGGAAGAGACACAGAGTTCTCCATTCCAAGGTAGCTCTCCATTTTCCAGTGGACTCGGACTTGGGGTGCTGGTGCTGTCCCTTTTCGAAGAGTATGCTATGCCGGGTGTCCTGGCAAATGCTGGATTGGGGTCCTGGTGTGTGCCAGGATGGATGCCTAGGGCCTGGAAGGACCCCTGTATGGAGACGGGGACCCCCAGAGCCCGACATCCCCACATTATCTCAGTCCCTCAGACCTGTGCCTCACTCCCAGGCTGTCTACCCATACGGTGCATTTTTAAGCTCTGTTGGGAGACCAGGCACTGGAAAGTAGGAAGCTAGCACCCAGGGTGGGAGAGACCTCCATCAGGACACCATCGTGGGGCTTTGTTCCCTGTAGGTGTGGATGAGAAACAGCTAGGCTGAGGCAGGCTGAGTGGGCACATGGGATCCCAGTGAGAAGGGATTTGGGCACACGCTGTGCTACCCCAGGATCCTGACAGCCTCAGGGGCCCCTGCACACCTCTACCCCAGGAGGTGGGGGCTTTTGTATGTCTGCAGACCAGAGGAGGGGCATGGCCCAGGGCTCTGGGTTCTCCTGTGACTTACATGACTATGGTTGGTGTCTTTTGTCACAGAACTTGAACCAAGGGCCACATCACCAGGAGCCAAATCCATGTGCATTGGTCACCAAGACCACATGGAACCCAGTTTGCACCAGGGCTGGGAGGCAGCGAATTGGAGTGGGGCCCGATGGCTGCTTCCTTAGGGGCTTCTGGGGGGGGCTTCAGCTGTCTTTGTGTAGAGGAGGAGCAGTCTTCCCGTGAACGCCCACATGGCCTTTGTTAATGTTCCTGGAAGTGTCTGTCTGTCTCTTTTCCAGGGTGTATGTCTGGGGTGTGTCCTGGGCATGGGGGCAGGGGCCCCGGAGCATGGGGTTGCAAGGTGACACCTGAGTGCAGAGTTGGGGAGTCACAGGGAAGGGTCCAGTTCAGCTTCCTCTCTTGTCCATAGAGTTCCACATTCCCACCTGTGCACACAAATACAAAATGAATCTCAGGCTGGGAACCCAGTATGTGTATGTGTGTGTGTGTGTGTGTGTGTGTGTGTGTGTGTGTATACATGCTTGAATTTGTGGGCGTGTATGGCCGTTGCCCAGGACCAGAAATACCCCTAGATTCCCTCGGTCGACCCAGGGCATGGGGCTGCTGCAGGCCGGAGCTTGTATCCAATGTCCCCACATCCCAGGGTGCAGACACAGGTGCACATCCTGGCCCAGATACAGCATCCTAGATGCACACCCAGTGACACCCACTGACAAGTGCCCTGACTCAGGAGAGACAGAGGGTGGGAATCAGACACACACACAAACACTTCTGCACGGGCCTCCCCTCCCCCACACCCTGCAGGCCCGTCTTGCATATGCATGAGTCTAATGCATCATTCATGAGGGGGCGTGTCCAGACCTTCCCGCTGATGCTACTGCTCACCTCTGGTGGCCCAGGGGAGAAGTATTTTAAGAGAAGGGTGTGGGTGTGTGAGGGTGCAATAGGAAGGGAGCGGTGGGTGGGTGTGTTTGGGGAGGAGGACCTTGAGCTGATGCTGTGTCTGTCACCATGTCGGGCCACCTCGAGATATTTTTAGGGTGTTCCCAAGGCTTTGTGTACAAAGAGCTGTTTTTAAATGTGATGGATTTTACAAGTGTTCGCTCATTGGTTTTGATAACTGGTTCAGAGGGTTTGTGCTGGATGAGACTTCTTTTACAGGTGGGGAAACCAAGGCACGAAGCAATCATGCCCTTGGTCTGGGGTTGCACATGTGTGATAGAGGCAGGGTTTTAGTGTGACTTGAAATCTTTGTTTTTGAGACAGGATCTCATATAGTCCAGGCTAGCCCCCAAAGTCTTGGTCCTCCTTCCCCCACCTCCCAAGTGCTGAGATGAAAGCTGTGTGCCCGCATGCTCACCTAGCTGAACTGTGTATGTGGTGAGAGGAAACGAGTGCCCTGGCCTTTCCTCTTCGAAGGCCCTGCTGGGGCAGGCTCAGCCACACTGAGATGCTGGTTTAGCATTTCCAGAGGGAGGAATGGGCACAGTCTGGGATGGAGGTAGAGAGAGGCTGCAGATTTTCACAGTTTGGTAGCTGACTGGGGCCTGAACTCTGCTGTGCAACCTGAAGCAAAAGCCAGCCCTCTCTGGGTTCTGAGGCACCACGCAGCAACCAGCGCTGCTCCAGGCGCTGTGTCCTGGCTGAGTTCAGTACCGTGGACAGGGCCCACATAGGCCTCCGGACTCCTGCCCCAGGGAGCTGGTGAGCTCCCAGAACTCTGCAGGCTCCACCCATTACTGTCCACAGACTTCTTTGATAGGAGCAGGGTTGACCCCAGGTTTGCAGATGGCTCTCTAACTCCCTTCTCCTGTTCTCTCTGAGCCTCTGTAAGGGGTCAGGGGCCAGATGGGGTAAGGGTTCGAGGAAGAGTCCCTGGGGGTATGTATGTCAGGCAGAGGGACAGATCTTGCTCACAGTAGGGACTCAATAATTGTCCCTGGTATGCTGGTGCCCATGGCCCCTATAGAGATGTTTCCCCTAGGAAACTTCTTTTGGGGGCTGTGTGTAGTTTGGGAGTGGGCTGGGAGAAGGGTCTGGGGATCCCTGAAGAGGAGGAGGACCCACTGCTACACCGAGCTCCCAGTCTGAAGGTGGAGGCTGGCTTGCAAAACAGGATTTCAAACTTGGCAGTGTGAAGTTTAATAATAATATCAGCAACAGCTAAAATGTTCTCCTTCAGCCAAGCAGTTCTAAGCATTGTATATAGATTGACTCATCAGCTTCCAGCCCGGTGTTATCCTCATTTGACCCACAAGGGAAGGAAGGGAGGCACAGAGGAGTTAAGCCACTTGTCTCCAGTCACACAGCAAGGAGGCGAGACAGAGTCCATTCTAGGTGGCATTCACTCACCTACACTGTTGCTCAGGAGGTATCACCCATGGATTTTTTTTTTCCTGCTTTTCATATGGAGGCAGAGTCTCACTGTGAAGCTCTGCCCAAACTTGTTATAAAGTAGACCAGACTGGCCTCTAACGTGTAGAGATCCTGTCTCTGCCTCTATGGTTATAGACGTTTATCACTGCACCCAGCTTAGGGTGCTGTGCAGGATTAGAATCCGTGCCTCCTCTGTGCTTGGTAGGGGCTAGGCTTGTACCTGAGCCCCCCCCCCCAACCTCCTCCAGCACTGGGGACAGAAACAGACTCCACAGAAGTGTCAAAGGGCTGGGACAGAACCCAGAGTCCTGTGCAAGGTTTCCAGGGGCAGGGGACAGAACCCAGAGTCCTGTGCAAGGTCCCCAGGGGCAGGGGACAGAACCCAGAGTACTGCATGAGCTCCCCAGGGGCTGGGGTCAGAACCTGGGGTCCCACACAGGCTTGGCTTGGCAGGTGCTGGGTATGGAACCCAGGGCCCCTAGACTTTGAGTTCTGCCCCAGCCTTCCTGATTGAATTCTGAAACTAGACAGGTCTGAGTTAGAATCTGGGGTGGCCCTTGGTTCCCTTATTCAGTGACCTTGAGTCACACTCTGGCCTCTGGTGTGTCCCCCCGCCGGGGCATCTGGCCCCTCCAAAGTGAGTGTGGCCACTCACCCTCCCTCCCTCTCCTTTCAGCTCCAGCATGGGGGCCACATCTCTCCTGGCCTCGGGCCTCCCGCTGCTGCTGGTGTTGGTCTGCATGGCTGTGGATCATGGTGAGTGGGTTCACAGTGCAGTTGCAGCCAGGGTTCATGGCATGGACGGGATGAGACCTTTTCATTCCAGAACCTTCTCCTGCTGGTCCTCTGGCTGGTCTAGAGAATAAAACAAAAATAGATGAAAAAGGTCTTTGAACACTCAAAAGTGAAGGAGACACCTGAGAGGTTATTTTTAGTCCTAACCAATAGAAGCTGGAGGTTCCCCGCCTCTCACTGTTTTTTTTGCTGAAATTAACTAAAAAAGAGACAGGAGGAAAGAGAGAGTGACAGAGAGAGACACAGAGAGAGAGAGAGACAGAGATTCGGAGACAAAGAATAGCACAGGGATTGATTACTGATGCCTGCTGTGGGAGGTAAAGGTCTGCAAACCTCTCCTGGAATCTCCCCAGTGCCAGTCAAGAGTCAAGCTTCATGAATCCCTTACTGGATTGCTGTGTGGCTGTAGGCGAGACAAGTTACCTCTCTGAGCTTCAGGGCAGAATGTTGCCACTTCTGCAGATAGCCAAATGACTTCTCTGCACAGGACTTTGTGCTGCTGCTCTCCAGAAGTTCAAGGTCACCCTTGACTAGGTAGCAAGCCTGAGATCCTGTCTGAAAAACAGAAATATCAAAAAGAAAAAGGAGAAATTACTGCATAAGCCATGTATCCCTTCCTGGGGGTGCTGATTATGTTTGAGGCTCAGAAAGGGAAAGTGATTTTCCTAGGGCCACACAGAAAGCTAGAGCTAATGTGAGTCATACTTTCTTTTTTTTTAATTTATTTTGTATGTGTATGAATGTACTGTCTTCATGTAGGTCTGTGCACCCGTGTCCTGCAATGCAGCGGAGACCAGAAGAGGGTGTCGGATTCCCCTGGAACTGGAGTCAAAGAGGGTTCTCAGCTGCCATGTGGGTGCTGGGGATCGAACCCAGGTCCTCTGCAAGAGCAGTCGGCGCTCTTAACTGTTAGGCCATCTCTCCAGCCCCCTATGAGTCATACTTTCTCTCCTATAAATAAGAAGCCTCTGAAACTCACTATTGAGTGAGGCAGAGCCATGAAGGCCTGTGCCTCTGGAGTGCCCCCTGCACTGTGACGCTGTGTGAGCGCCCGGCCACTCTGGCCCTGTCTCTTTAGTGTAAGGAAATGTGTGTCTGGTTCCTCCCTGCCTCTCATTCCTCTCTCTGCCTTCTCCACCCCAGGCACCCAGGATGCTACTGCCACCTCAGAAAAGGGGCTCCACATGCTGAAGGCGGGGCCAGGCCCTGTGCGGGCCGCGCTGGCCGAGCTGGTGGCTCTGCCCTGTCTCTTTACCCTGCAGCCGGGGCCTGGCAGTATTCGAGACATCCCTCGGATCAAATGGACCAAAGTTCGAACTGCATCCGGCCAGCGCCAGGACTTGCTCATCTTGGTGGCCAAGGACAACGTGGTGCGTGTGGCCAAGGGCTGGCAGGGCCGGGTGTCGATGCCTGCCTACCCCAGGCACCGAGCCAATGCCACCCTTCTGCTGGGGCCACTTCGGGCCAGCGACTCCGGGCTGTATCGCTGCCAGGTGGTGAGGGGTATTGAAGATGAACAGGACCTGGTGACCCTGGAGGTGACAGGTGAGCTGGGGCAGGAGAGGAGACATGAGGGGACAGAGAAAGACCTCGGAGGGGCCAGAGAATTGGAGGGGAGGAGTCAAGAAGGAAGGGGAGGGACCCAGGGTGGGAGGAGCGGGGTTAATAACACAAGGACTAGGGATGGAAGGGGAAGGGACCCCTAAGGCCCTGCCACCCAGGTACATTTTAGAAATCCATGTGGATACTGGGGCGTGGTGGTGCACGCCTTTAATCCTAGCACTCCGGAGGCAGAGGCAGGTGGATCTCTGTGAGTTCAAGGCCAGCTTAGTCTACAGAGTGAGTTCCATCCAGAACAGCCGGGGCTACAGGGAAACCCTGTCTCGAAAAAACCGAACAAACAAAAAAAAAAAAAAAGAAGAAGAAGAAGTCGTGGTGTGGAACTCCCTTTAAGCCTTCTGATGGTCTGCCAGACTAAGGGGCCCTTCCCCCAGGCTTCTGTATAGACAGGAAGTGAGGGCGGCCAGTTGCAGGTGAGGACCTGAGGCTCCTTGTCTCTGCAGGACTGAAGACCTTTTTTAAAAAAATATTTTATTTATTTATTTATTTATTTATTTATTTATTTATTTATTTATATGAATGTACTGTCTGCATATAGGTCTGTGCACCTGTGTCGTGCAATGCCACGGAGGTCAGAAGAGGGTGTTGGATTCCCCTGGAACTGGAGTTCTCCTGGAATTGGAGTTACAGACCGTTCTCAGCCGCATGTGGGTGCTGGGGATCAAACCCGGGTCCTCTGTAAGAGCAGTCAGCGCTCTTAACCGCTAGGCCATCTCTCCAGCCCCAGGACTGCTGACCTTTTAAAGCTCTTTTCCTGACTCAATTTTACCTAAGACGAAGAATATTGGCTTTCCCTTAAAATTCTAATATAATCTGGTGTGGTGGTGTAGGCACACACACACACACACACACACACAATTAAAAAGAAAATAAATCTTTAAAAAATGTAAAAGTAAGCCTATATTGGGGGCTGGAGAGATGGCCTAGCCGACTGCTCTTGCAGAGGACCCGGGTTTGATCTCCAGCACCCACATGGCAGCTGAAAACCGTCTTTAACTCCAGTTCCAGGGGAATCCGATACCCTCTTCTGACCTCTGCAGCATTGCATAACACAGATGCACAAACCTACATGCAGACAGTACACTCATATGCATAAAAAATAATAAATTTTTTAAAAATTAAAAAAAGAAAAGTCTTGTTTAAAAAATACATTTTGGAAAGAACACTTCTCGAATATCTGTTTACCTAATTCCTTTGTTAAATTCTTTCTGATAAAACAGCCAGTGTAGTTTCTGTTTCCCTAACATTCAAGGAAGAAAAAAAATTATTTAAAAGTGTTGCAGAGGCAAGGTGATCCTCAGTTAAAGAGAGAATTGGATCCAGCCTGGGCTTGAGACCCCGTCTTTAAATCCTGTGTGTGTGTGTGTGTGTGTGTGTGTGTGTGTGTGTAGACAGGGTCTCCCCATAGCCTCGGCTGGTCTGGAACTCACTAAGACCAGGCTGGCCTTAAACTCTCAGAGATCTGCCTGCCTCTGGCTTCCAAGTGCTGGGATCACCATACCTGGCTTTCTTTTCTTTAAATCTTTTTTATTTTTTTTTTGGTCTTTTTGAGACAGGGTCTCCCTTTAGTCCCAGATCCGCCTACCTCTGCCTCCCAACTGCTGTGATTTCTTTAAATCTTTTTTTAATTTTTAAAAATTTTATTTATTATTTTTCTATGTGTATGAGTGTACTGTCTGCATGTAGGTTTGTGCACCCGTGTCGTGCAATGCCGCGGAGGTCAGAAGAGGGCGTCGGATTCCCCTGGAACTGGAGTCAAAGACAGTTCTCAGTCGCTATGTGGGTGCTGGGGATCAAACCCGGGTCCTCTGCAAGAGCAGTCAGCGCTCTTAACCGCTAGGCCATCTCTCCAGCCCTAAATCTTTTTTTTTTTTTTTTTTTTTGTTTATTTGGTCTTTTCAAGATGGGATCTCCCTGTAGCCCCAGTTGTCCTGGATCTCACTTTGTAGACCAGGCTGGCCTTGAACTCACAAAGATCCGCCTGCCTCTGCCTCCCAAGGGCGGATTAAAGGCATGCGCCACCACACCCAGCCCCTAAATCTTTTTTAAAAATCTTATTTATTTACTTATTACTTACTGTGTTTGAATGTTTTGCTTACATGTGCGTTAAGTGCACCTCATGAGTGCCATGCCCACGGAGGCCAGAAGGGGGCGGATGGGTTCCCTGGAACTGGACTACAGCCGGCTGTGAGCCACCTTGTGGATGGTGGGAACTGATTCCAGGTCTTTCCTGCCATCTGTCCGGCCCCTCCTGGCTCTGCCCCCGCAGGTGTGGTGTTCCACTACCGGGCAGCCCGGGACCGCTACGCGCTGACCTTCGCCGAGGCGATGGAGGCCTGCCGCCTGAGCTCCGCCACCATCGCGGCTCCGCGGCACCTGCAGGCCGCCTTCGAGGACGGCTTTGACAACTGCGACGCGGGCTGGCTTTCGGACCGCACAGTTAGGTGAGGGCGGCTGGGAGAGGCGGCAATGGCGGCGCTGGGAGGCCGGCAGGGACGGAGATGGGGTGCGGCTGGGGAGCAGCATCCAGCTGAGCCGCTGCCCGGCTCTGGCAGGTACCCGATCACGCAGTCGCGTCCCGGTTGCTATGGTGATCGCAGCAGCCTGCCGGGGGTTCGCAGCTACGGCAGGCGCGACCCACAGGAACTCTACGATGTATACTGCTTTGCCCGCCAGCTGGGGGGTAAGTTGAGGAGCAGGTCGAACCCCGTGGCCACCTGTCCTTAAGTGTCAGGTGTCCTCCCCAAGACTCCCAAGTGTCCTCCAGACTCCCCAAAGCTGGAGCCAGGGCGTGGTTCATGCGTGCGTTCCCGAGCTGGCGTCCCATCCCCGGCTGCCAGCTCTGCCCTCCGGGCCCCTGGTTGACCTCCAGCCTGTCGCTCCCCGCAGGCGAAGTCTTCTACGTGGGTCCAGCCCGACGCTTGACCTTGGCGGGCGCGCGCGCTCAGTGCCACCGGCAGGGCGCAGCGCTGGCCTCGGTGGGGCAGCTGCACCTGGCCTGGCACGAGGGCCTGGACCAGTGCGATCCGGGCTGGCTGGCAGACGGCAGCGTGCGCTACCCGATCCAGACGCCGCGCCGCCGCTGCGGGGGCCCCGCTCCGGGCGTGCGCACCGTCTACCGCTTCGCCAACCGTACCGGATTCCCCGCGCCCAGTGCGCGCTATGACGCCTACTGCTTCCGAGGTGAGCCAGCCCGAAGCGGGGCGGGGGAAGAGAAGCCACCCAGACACGCCCCTGGAGCGTGTCGCAGCCACGCCCCGTGGGCCGTGGGTGTGTCCGTTCGAGACCACGCCCCATAGGTGTGTCCTGTTGTGACTACGCCCTCTGTCAGGGTACTAAGTGAAGGCTACACACTTTCATCTATTTTTTTAAGTATTTTTTTAAATTTTTATTTATTTTTGTATGTGTACGAATGTACTGTCTGCATGTAGGTCTGTGCACCCGTGTCGTGCAATGCCGCGGAGGTCAGAAGAGGGTGTCAGATTCCCCTGGAACTGGAGTTCTCCTGGAATTGGAGTTACAGACGGTTCTTAGCCACCATGTGGGTGCTGGGGATCGAACCCGGGTCCTCTGCAAGAGCAGTCAGTGCTCTTAACCGCTAGGCTATCTCTCCAGCCCCCAACTTTCATCTATTTATTCGAGACAGGGTCTCACTGTGTAGCTAGCCCTGGCTGGCCTGAAACTTGCTATGTAGACCAGGCTAGATTCAAACGCACAGAAATCCTCCTGCCTCTGGTTCTTGAGGACTGGGGTTAAACACGGGCACTACCACTTTGAGGCAGCTTTCCTTTAAAATACTTATAGCCGGCCCCGGGTGTGGTGACGCACACCTTTAATCCTAGCACTTGGGAGGCAGAGGCAGGCGGATCTTTGTGAGTTCAAGGCCAGCCTGGTCTACAGAGTGAGTTCCAGGACAGCTGGGGCTACAGGGAGACCCTGTCAAAAAAAAAAAAAAAAAAAAAAAAAGACCCTGTCTCAAACCAAAATAATGAAATCATTTCCTGCCCAGAGAGAGGTGGGTGAGAACACCCAGGATAAGCCACACCCACTTCAGGAGACTGGTCTTTCCTCTTAAGTCACCTAGTCTCACTTGGGAGGCTGAGGTAGGAGTGTCTCTGTGAGTGTGAGAAGAGCCTGGGCTTCATACTCTGTTCAAGGTCAGGCTGAGACACAGCCACTAATGCGCTGAGGCTCTATTTCCTGAGGGCCTGATAGGCCTTAACCCCGAATCCTGCCCTGTCTGGAGCACACCTGGCTAGCCAGAGCCATGCCCTCACACTCATACCTATGCAGCAGAGGTGTGGGCGACATTCACTTTATCTCAGTAGCATCACGCCAAGGAGCCAAGCTGTCTTACTGTGGCCAGCTGACCCTGAGTGTAAGCAGGTTCTGGTGCAGCAGGAACAGTGTGTGCCTCCTGTTCTCAGGCTGGGGAATCTCAGAACCCACTCAGAGAGACAGGGGTGCAGAGATGCCCAATACTATACTGCAGCAGGTTGCAGCATGCATAGACTTCAAGCAGGACTCGTCAGCACCTGAGCCCACCACAGCCTCCTTTGCCTTTTTTACAGCTCATCACCCTACACCACAGCATGGAGACCCTGAGACACCCTCTTCTGGAGATGAGGGGGAGGTTGTGTCAGCAGAGGGACTGCCACCCCGAGAAGTAGACCCCAGTCAAGGGGAAGATTTCCATAAACCATTCGTGTCCAGTGGGGAAGATGAACCCATGGGTGTGGCAAGGACTCAAGAGTCTCAAAAGCTCTCCAGCTCTACTCCAGGGGAGCCCACACTGACTTCCTGGCCCACCACAGAAGAGTGGCTGCTCCCAGGTGCCACAGGCTCCTCAGGCACCCCCAGTCCCAGCAGCGTGAGTGTGGACATGGCAGGGGGAACGCCCTCGGGCGCAGAGGTGGCCTCCACCCCCAGGCTGAGGAAGGGCCGCTTCAAAGTGCTGAATGGACGACACTTCCAGCAAGACCCGGACGGCCAGCTGTTGGGAGCAACAGAGGCCAGCACCCGGTCCCTGACCCTAGAGGTTGCTACCAGCCATGTGCAGGTTCTTGTGGCCACAGAGGCCACAGAGGCCTCAGGAAGTGACCAGAGCCACAGGCCCTGGGCCATCCTGACCAATGAGGTGGATGTGCCCAGAGCAGGTGAGTGACCTGGGGAGGGAGGGTAGACAGAGCCACACCCCGTACCACCAGCAGCCTCCTGAAGCTCCTCGACACGCCTCAAAATGCCCTCTCCTCAGGCTAGGGACCAAGGAGAAACTGAACTGCTACTGAGGGAAAAGTATTTTTTAGGCTGGGGATGGTGGCGGCGCATGCCTTTTAATCCTAGCACTCAAGACGCAGATGCAGCCAGATCTCTGTGAGTTCAAGGCCAGCCTGGTCTACAGAGCGAGTTCCAGGACAGCTGGGGTTACAGGGAGACCCCCTCTTTTTTTTTAAGATTTGTGTTTTTTAATTAATTAATTAATTANACTTGGGGGGGGGGTGTAATTTTACTAAGGCAAATAGTTTCTATCACATAGCATAACACATACTCTTTATTTTTTATTTTTTATCTTTTCGAGACAGGGTCTCCCTGTAGTCCCAGCTGTCCTGGAACTCACTCTGTAGACCAGGCTGGCCTTGAACTCACAAAGATCCGCCTGCCTCTGCCTCCCAAGTGCTAGGATTAAAGGCGTGCGCCACCAGGCCCGGCATGTGTTTTTTAATTTATTATTTTATGTGTGAGTGTACTGTCTGCATGTAGGTCTGTGCACCCATGTCATGTCATGTGATGCTGCGGAGGTCAGAAGAGGGCATCAGATTCTCCTGGAACTGGAGTTAAAGACGGTTCCTAGCTGCCATGTGGGTGCTGGGAATTGAACCTGGGTCCCCTGCAAGAGCATTCGGTGCTCTTAACCACTGAGCTATCTCTCTATCCCCGAGACTCTGTCTTACACATTTTTATTGTATTTACCTATTTTATTGTTTAAGGGCGTATATGCATGCCACGGCCCATGTGTGGACATCACAGCAGAGGACAATTTTCTAACAGTTTTGGCAGCAAGCACCTTTACCTGCCTCTTCTCTTTCCTCCCTCCCTCCCTCCCTTCTTTCCTTCCTGTGTGTGTAGAAGAATGGGGCAGGGTGTGATAACCCAGGTTAGCCCCCAAGTCTTGATCATCCTGCTTCTCCTCTACCTCCCAGACACTAAGACTGCCACCTTGTGTCACATGCCTGCTTTGGTGCATGCGTTTGGCCAGAAGTCCATTTCAAGTGTCTTCCTCTATTATTTGCCAATTAATTAATTAAAATTACTTTTTTGTTTTTTATTGAGACAGGGTCTCCCTGTTGTCCCAGCTGTCCTGGAATTCACCATGTAGACTAGGCTGGCCTTGAACTCACAGAGATCCACCTACCTCTGCCTCCCTAGTGCCAAGATTAAGGCATGCACCACTACCCCTCATGTTTGTGTGTTTGTTGTTTGTTTGTTTGTTTGTTGAGGGTTCTGGGACAGGGTTTCATGTAGCCCTGAGAGGCCTCAAATCCCCCTGTACATCCACAGGTGACTTTGACCCCCCTGCCTCCTAAGTGCCGGGATCCCAGATGTGTTCTGGCTAACTGTAACCCATCTTGATGTTACAGGTTCCCCTGGTGGCAGGAGCCCCCCAGAGTCCCTGCTGTGGCCTCCATCACTGACCTTACCCAGCATCTCCAGCCCGAGCAGAACTCCTGATCTGAAGCCAGGGGCCGCGGAGGCCCCCAGCGCAAAGCCGACCATGAATGGACCACTGTGGTCACTCTCAGAGCTCCCTGGCACTGCCCTCTGGGAGGCGTCCCCTGATGACACCTCCCCAGACTTTCCTATCGTGGCCATGCTTCGTGCCCCCAAATCGTGGCTCCTGCCACATGCTACGCCGGTCCCCACTGATGCCAACAGGGACGAGGGGCATGATGGGACTGTGACACCCATTCCACCCTCTCCATCCTGGGGCTCAGAAGGACAGGGCGGGGAGGCCACCCCTGCCACACTCAGCAGCGTTAGAGTGGGAAGACCCGTGGACACCCAAATTGGAGCCAGCCCCGAATCCCCAGTTGAAGAATCTGGAGAAATGGAGGAGTTTGGCCCTACTCAGGCTAGGGAGCACCCCAGTTCTGGCCCTACCCAGGCTAGGGAGCACCCCAGATCTGACCCCTGGGTATCTGAGGACTCTGAGGATATGACAACCTATCCTGTTCCCTCTGATGCTGGCATTCTAGGGATAGAGTCTGGGGTTTTGGGTGCATCAAAGAGTCCCATGTCCAGTGGGCAAGCCACTGTGGATGAGATGCTGGGCAGCTGGCCATCCCTGCCCAGCCTAAGGTTGGAAACCAGGCCCTTGTCCACACCTTTGGGAGGGCCTGGAGTCCCCTTGCATGTGGGGCCCCCCACAGCTTCCGAGAGAGGTGTCACCGAGGTTCCTACAGATACCACAGTGCAGATGGTGGCTGGCGGTTCCAGTGCCGTTTGGGATTCTGAGTCCCAAAACACTGCTCCCAGCACCCATGCAGCTGTGGCCCCAAGTGTGGTGACACCTCTCATATCCCTGGACCAGGGGACTGAGGATGGGGCCCAGAATGCACCCGTAGCAACCTCTGCAAGCCTTCAATCCCATTCAGAGCTGGAGGGCCAGATGGTGGCCCCGGGGGCGCTGGGACCTTCAACGTCTTCACCTCAGGGCTATCCAGCTCTTCCTCCCGGGACAACTCCATCCTCCAGCATGGACGAGGTGGCCTCTGTCTCCTCAGGAGAGCCCATAGCACTATGGGATGCCCCTAGCACCCTGTTGCCTATATCCTTGGGCTTGGAGGAGACAGAGCTGGAGGTTGTGGCTGGGAGTCCAGGCCTGGAGGGCCTCTGGGAAGAGGTGGCCAGCGGACAGGGGGGTAAGTCCTGGACGGTGGTCTTCAATTATCTTAATGTGGCCAGGGGCTGGGGCTGTCTGGAGCAGGGAGAGTCTGTGGTCTTTGAGACTGGAATTTTCTTCTTTTTTAGTTTTTTCCTTTTATTGGTATTTTTGAGGCAGGGTCAAAAGGACTGGAGTTTTTTTTTTTCTTTTTTTTTTTTTTTTGTCTTTGTTTTGAGACAGGGTCTTACTATATGGCCTTAGCTGGGTTGGAGCTTGCTGTTATGTAGACTAGACTGGCCTTTAACACACAGAGATCTGCCTGCCTCTGCCTCCCAAGTGCCGGGATAAACTATGTGCGCCATCACACTTGGCTAGCATCGGGCATGTACAGAGGCGGGGCTGCACCAAGCACATCTCGAAGCATCCCCCCCCCAGACCCTTGGACAGACATTTCAGCCACTGTAGGACAGACAGCTGTCCCTGCCCTTGCTTCACCAACAATGGTGTGAGCCGGCTGTGTTCTGGGTCCCAGGGAGAGATGAAACCCTCTGTCTGCTGAAAGCTGATGTTGTAGAACAGTGTGCTAGAAACTTCCCTCGTGACGGGAATGTCTTCTCTCTGGGTGGTCAGCCTGACATGTAGCTCATAGGACTGGGAGACTGCAAGCACGCACAGTCACCTCATTTTAATTAAGCTAAGCATGGAGAGTGTGGCTGCCACGTGGAATGATGGTGCCCTCAGCAGAGATCCAAAAATGATCGACTGATGAGCAAATAAAGGAACCTGTGGGGCTGGAGAGCTGGCTCAGCAGTTAAGAGCACTGGCTGCTCTTGCAGAGGACCTGGGTTCGATTCCCAGCACCCACATGGCAGCTAAGAACCGTCTTTAAGCCAGCGTGGCGGTGCAGGCCTTTAATCCCAGCATGGGAAGATAAGTGGGAAGGTAATTCCAGGTGGCAGAGACATTCCGTGCAAAGGTCCTGAGAGCACTGTGCCTGGCGTGAGGGTGGAACCGTGAGACCAGCCTCTGCCAGAACAGAATAATCGAGGGGGAGGGAGGGGAAACTGAGGTGGTGCAAGTCTCGGTGGGACGGATTCCACAGGGCTGCGAACGGCAGAGAGGACTTTGGTTCTTCTCAAGTCAATGAGGAGCCATGGAGGGCTCTAGACAGAGGGACACGACTCACGTTTACTTGGCTCTGTCTGGAGGCCATGGGGACAGCAGCACAGGACACTGAGGAAGCACTAACATGCTTCTTAATTTCATTTATTTGCTTATTTTTGTGTGTATGTGTGTGTAGGATGTGTACATCTGTATGAATGTGGGGGTGGCGCCCATGCGTGGTCAGAGGTTAGCTCCTGGGGTGCTCTCCTCCCACCATGTGGTCCCCGGGATCAAACTCACATCTTCAATCTTGGCAGCAAGCCCCTTTACCAGACCCCTCAAAGGACCTTGGATCATTTTTCAAAAATATTTTTTTTATTTTTTTTATTTATTTATTTATTTTTTTTTATTAATTTTATTTAGTTCTGTATGTGTGTGAATGTACTGCCTGCATGCAAGTCTGTGCACCCGTGTCGTGCAACGCCGCGGAGGTCAGAAGAGGGTCTCGGATTCCCCTGGAGCTGGAGTTCTCCTGGAATTGGAGTTTCAGACGGCTCTCGGCCGCCATGTGGGTGCTGGGGATCGAACCCGGGTCCTCTGTAAGAGCAGTCGGCGCTCTTAACCGCTAGGCCATCTCTCCAGCCCCTATTTTTATTTTTTATGTGTACGAATGTACTGTCTGCATGTAAGTTTGTGCACCCGAGTTGTGCAATGCTGCAGAGGTCAGAAGAGGGTGTCGGATTCCCCTGGAACTGGAGTTAAAGACGGTTTTCAGCCACTGTGTGGGTGCTGGGGATTGAACCTGGGTCCTCTGCAAGAGCAGTTGGTGCTCTTAACTGCTAGGCTATCTCTCCAGCCCCGATTTATTATTTTTCTTTTATGTGTATGAGTATATTGCCTGTGCGAACATAAGTGCACCCAAGTCGTGCATTGCCTGTGGAGGTCAGAAGAGGGTGTTGGATCTCATGGAACTGGAGCTAGGGATGATCCTTAGCCACCACGCTGGGAACCAAACCCGGTCCTCTGCAAGAGCAGACCATGTTCTTAACCACTGAACCATCTCTCCAACCTCTAATCACATTTTTCTAAAACAAGGTCTCCCTGTAGCCCCAGCTATGTAGACCAGGCTGGCCTTGAATTCACAGAGATCCCCCGCCTCTGCCTCCAGAGTGCTGGGATTAAAGGCTGTCATCATTGGTAGCAAGCACCTAATCTTGTTGATCCATCTCGCTGGCCAAGTGTAAACTATTTTTATTTCCTTATTATAGATGAATCAGCTAGAATTCAGAACTAGATTTGATGGGTCCCTTGGTGAGAGGCAGACTGGGATGGAAACAGCCTTTCAGTCCCTGGCACTAGAGTTCCAACCACTGTTACCCTGTTTGTTATATCTCACATTGGGGGAACGAAGGGTTGAGAAGGTGCATTCAGATGAGGGCAGCCAGTTAGAGAGGGCAGGGACTCTTGTCCTAGAATTCCAAAGATAAGGAAACTCTGATCTCTGGGTGGCCCATTCCAGTATGTCCCAAGGGAGCAGGAGTTTTGGTGTGGGCACAGATGCCAGTCTGGGAAGAGCAAGCTCCTTCCCAGGGGGCCAGGCATGCGAGGGGACATTGACTGGGGAGGGAACGGGCACAGCCAAGGGCCAGAGCTGAGGTCCAGTCCCCAAAACACAGATGATGTGGTGGCCAGTCTGTCCCCCATGCTGTCTGTCCTTCCCACAGCCCCCACGGATCCTTGTGAGAACAACCCTTGTCTGCACGGAGGGTCCTGCCACACCAACGGTACAGTGTACGGCTGTAGCTGTGATCAGGGCTATGCCGGGGAGAACTGCGAGATTGGTGAGTGTCACAGGGCAGAGCACTGTCCAGTCCCCTGTGCGGGGTGACTGATGTCCAAGCCAGGGGCATGGCTTAGGTGTGGCCCTTCCACCAGCACCATCTTGACTAGGGAGGGCCAAGCCCTTTCTTCTAGATGGGCAGAGGTGTGGATACTGGAGGCTCACCCCAGAGCCCTGGAGAGGACACTGCTAAATGTAAGATAAAACCAAATAAACAGCAGAATTTCTGCTTCATCTCAGGGCATCTTTTGCTTGATTTCAAAGCTACACTAGGAACTACAGAATCAAAACTAAAAATATAAATGAGGGCAGCGAGATGGCTCACCAGGTGAAGTCCCGAACCTTCTGCCTCTACCTCCCAGGTTCTGGGATGGGGGACAACACACATAGGCTACCATGCCTAATTTTTTTTTTTTTTGCTTTAAAAAATTTTAATTTTAATTTTATTTTATTTTTGGTCTTTTTGAGACAAGGTCTCTCTGTACTCCCAGCTGTCTTGGAATTCCCTTTGTAGACCAGGATGGCCTTGAACTCACAGAGATCCACCTGCCTCTGCCTCCCAAGTGCTGGGATTAAAGGCGTGTACCAACACACCTGGATGTTTTGCTTTCTTTGAGACAGTGTCAGGCTCTTGTCAAACTTGTGGTAATCCTCCTGCCTCAGCATTCCAAGTGCTGGGATTATAGGCATGGCCCTCCATGTATAAGTGTATAACATACACTTATACACATACAGACACACATATACATATACAGACACACATGTACTTACACATAAGACACACACATATACACATGTACATACAGACACACACATATACACATATACATACAGACACACACATACACACATATACATACAGACACACACACATACACACATATACATACAGACACACACACATACATTTATACACATACAGACACATACACATACACATACACATACACATACACATACACATACACATACAGTAGTCATCTTTAAGAAGATAGTATTGGGGCTGGAGAGATGGCCTAGCGGTTAAGAGTGCCGACTGCTCTTGCAGAGGACCCAGGTTTGATCCCCAGCACCTACATGGTGGCTAAGAACCGCCTGTAACTCCAATTCAGGAGAACTCCAGTTCCAGGGGAATCTGACACCCTCTTCTGACCTCCGCGACATTGCATGACACAGGTGCACAAACCTACATGCAGACAGTACATTCATACACATTAATTAATTAATTAATTAATTAATTAAAAATAAAAATAAAGAAGATAGTATTGTTGGCTGGGTGTGGTGGTGCATGCCTGTGATTCCAACACTTGGGAGGCAGAGGCAGGAGGATCTCTGGGAGTTCAAGGCCAGCCTGGTCTACATGGTGAGTTCCAGGCCAGCTGGGGCTACAGGGAGACCCTGTCTTAAAAAAAATGATCAAATATATGGGAGGAAGTGAGAGTTTTCTTGTTTAAATCTTAATAGCATGGTGTAAAAGGGAGACAGGATTGCACTGCAGAGCTCTGAAACCAGAAGAAGAAAAGAACCAATACCATTTAAAAAAGAAGAAAGGAGAGATTCAAGAGCAAGCCCCTCTCCTCCACAGCTACTCCTGGCTTAGGATTTGCAACTATTTTTACCCAAGGTATGGTGTGAAATTNATCCACTTTTCCAAAAGAGAGTCTGCCTGGGGTGTTAGCACAGGCCTTTAATCTCAGCACTCAGGAGGAAGAGGCAGGCAGATCTCTGTGAGTTCAAGGCCAGCCTAGTCTACATAGCGAGTTCCTAAAGGAAGACCCTGTATTTTGTCTCAAAAAGACAAAAATAAAAGTAGGTGGCACTTGAGAAACCCAAGGTTGACCTCTGGCCTTCCACACACACATGCACTTATACACATACAGACATACACATACAATACAGAGACACACACACATATACTTATACACATATAGGCACACACATACACATACAGACACACACACATACATTTATACACATACAGACACACACATATACACATACACATACAGACACACATACATATACTTATACACATACAGACAAACACATGTATTTACACATAAGACACATACACATATACACATACACATACAGACACACACACATACACTTATACACATACAGACACACATACACATACAGACACACACGTATACTTATACACATACAGGCGCACTCACACATATACACATATACATACAGGCACACACACATACATTTATACACATACAGACACACACATATACACATACACATACAGACACACACATGTATTTACACGTAAGACACACACACATATACACATACAGACACACACATACATTTATACACATACAGACACACATATACATATACACATACAGACACACACATATATTATACACATACAGACACATACACATACACTTATACAGACACACATACATATACTTATACACATGCAGACACACACACATATACACATACAGACACACACATACACTTGTACACATACAGACATACACACATGTACTTATACACATACAGACATACACACATGTACTTATACACATACAGACACACACATACACTTATACACATACAGACACACATACATATACTTATACACATACAGACACACATACATATACTTATACACATACAGACACACACATACACATACAGACACACACATACACTTCTACACATACAGACACACATACATATACTTATACACATACAGACACACACATATACACATACAGACACACATATACTTATACACATATAGATACACACATGTACACATACAGACATACACATGTACTTATACGCATACAGACACACACATACACTTGTACACATACAGACACACACATGTACTTATACACATACAGACATATACACATGTACTTATACACATACAGACACACATACATATACTTATACACATACAGACACACACATATACACATACAGACACACATATACATATACACACATAGATACACACATGTACACATACAGACATACACATGTACTTATACGCATACAGACACACACATATACTTAAACACATACAGACACACACACATGAAATTAGAGGGGAAAGGACTTCACTGAAGGTCTACTTGGGTCACAAACACTGCTGACCGGGTTCGGGAAACACTTGCCATAAGTGTACCAGAGGGACTTGACCTTTAGCCTGCAATGGGCTGCGTCCCTCTTGGCCTGTGGCGCTTGCTGCCTTGCCTGCTGATTAGCATCATTATTCCAAGCCTAGACCCTCAGCTACACACCCTGCCACCCCTGCAGATGCCCACTAGGGACAGCCAGAAGGCCAGAGGCCCATATGCTACCTGTAAGTTGGCATGTGAGGGTAGGCTGACTTCTGACCTCTGGTCCCCTTTGTCCCCTCTGTCCCCTAGACATCGACGACTGCTTGTGCAGCCCGTGTGAGAACGGAGGGACTTGCATCGATGAGGTGAATGGCTTTGTCTGCCTCTGCCTCCCCAGCTATGGGGGCAGCCTGTGTCAAAAGGGTGAGTCCCCACCCACATGCCCACTGAGGGCGGCTGCTTGCCACGGGCTCGCCCTGGGCTCTGGGTCTCCCCTGGGTCCATGCCTGAGTCCCACAGTGGGTAAATTATGTTTTATTTTATTATTTTCTTAGATTTGTATTTTTTTAATTTTTATTTATTTCCGTATGTGTATGAATGTACTGTCTGCATGCAAGTCTGCGCACCCGTGTCGTGCAATGCCGCAGAGGTCAGAAGAGGGTGTCGGATTCCCCTGGAATTGGAGTTTCAGATGGTTCTCGGCCGCCATGTGGGTGCTGGGGATCGAACCCGGGTCCTCTGCAAGAGCGGTCGGCGCTCTTAACCGCTAGGCCATCTCTCCAGCCCCGATTTGCATTTATATTAGATGTTTAATGTTTTGTTTTTATTATTTTTATCCTATTTTATGTGTATGAGTGTTTTGCCTTCTTGCGTGTAAGTGCATTCCTGTCATGCAATGCCTGTGGAGGTTAGAGGAGTGCATTGGATGCACTGGAATTGTAGATAAAGATGGTTGTTAGCCACCGTGTGGGTGTACATTGCTCCCAACCCGAGCCATCTCTCCAGCCCCTTATTTTAGATTTTAAAGTACACTTTCTTTGTTTTCTGCATGTGTGTGGGGCCCCCATATGCCATAACAAGGTGTGGGGTCAGGGCACAGCTCTCGGGAGTCAGGTCTCTCCCTCCACCACATTTAATCCACTCCATGCTTGAAACTCAGGTTGTCGGGCTTTGCTGTAAGCACCCTTTTATTTATTATTTTTTATTTTTTTTATTTTAGTTATGTGTTTGTATGTGTATGAATGTACTGTCTGCATGTAGGTTTGTGCACCCATGTCGTGCAAAGCTGCAGAGGTCAGAAGAGGGTCTTGGATTTCCCTGGAACTGGAGTTCTCCTGGAATTGGAGTTACAGACGGTTCTTAGCTGCCATGTGGGTGCTGGGGATCAAACCCGGGTCCTCTGCAAGAGCAGTCGGTGCTATCTCTCCAGCCCCTATTTTTTATTTTTGAGACAGGGTCTCCCTTTAGTCCTAGCTGTCCTGGAGCTCACTGTAGACGAGGCTGGCCTTGAACTTACAGAGATCCGCCTGCCTCTGCCTCCCAAGTGCTAGGATTAAAGGCATGTGCCACCACGCCCGGCCTGTAAGCACCTTAACTGAGCCACTTCTCTGGTCCTGTTTTATTTTTTATTCAAGATCTCACCAAAGAATCCTGGCTGGCCTGGAACTCGCTATCTAGACCAGGCTGGCCTCAGACTCAAAGATCTGCCTGTCTCTGCCTCCCAAGTGCTGGGATTAAAGAGTGTGCCACCAGGCTCGGCTTCTATTGTGTTTTTGTTTTTTTTTTAATTTTATTTATTTCTGTATGTGTATGAATGTACTGTCTGCATGCAGGTCTGTGCACCCGTGTCGCGCAACGCCGCGGAGGTCAGAAGAGGGTCTCGGATTCCCCTGGAACTGGAGTTTTCCCGGAGTTGGAGTCTCAGACGGTTCACGGCCGCCATGTGGGTGCTGGGGATCGAACCCGGGTCCTCTGTAAGAGCGGTCTAGCAGAATTTTGCTCTGTAGCCCCAGCTGTCCTTCAACTCATGTGTGCTCCGCCCTGGACAGCAGCCATCTCCCCTCGTGTGTGCTCCGCCCTGGGCAGCGGCCATCTCCTCTCATGTGTGTCCTCACTCCTCTTCCACCCCCAGACACTGAGGGCTGCGACCGAGGCTGGCACAAGTTTCAGGGCCACTGCTACCGCTACTTTGCTCATCGGAGGACCTGGGAGGACGCAGAGAGAGACTGCCGTCGCCGGGCAGGTCACCTGACCAGCGTCCACTCGCCAGAGGAGCACAAGTTTATCATTGGTGAGGGTGATAGGAGATTGTGGAGGAATCTCCCCAGGCAGTTCTGGGTTCTGGGGGAGCTTGTCTTTTTTAAATTTTTTAAAATTTATTTGTTAATTTTATGTGTATGAGTGTACTATCTGCATGTAGGCTGGTGCACCTGTGTCGTGCAATGCTGTGGAGGTCAGAAGAGGGCATCGGATTTCCCTGGAACTGAAGTTAAAGATGGTTCTTAGCCGCCATGTGGGTGCTGGGGATTAAACTTGGGTCCTCTGCAAGAGCAGTCGGCGCTCTTAACCACTGAGCCATCTCTCCAGCCCGGGAGCTTATCTTTTAACCAGGGTGCCACCCTTAGGGTCCTCCCCTCCGTCCACCAGTCCACCAACTCCCGCTCCGTCTGTCCCCCCACCCCCTCTCTCCTCTCCTCTCCTGCACCGCAGGCCCAGCCGCACTGCCCATCCCCGCACTCTCCTGGACGTGCTGGCCACCCTCACCTGCCTGCTCTACCCTATGTGATTCTCTAACTTCAGCTTTGCCCACCTCATTCAGCCCCTTCAGGGCTGGGAAGGGGGGAGGCCACTCCCTACCCCATCTCCTCCCCCTTCAGCTCTGCCCCATCGGGGAGGAACAAAGTCTCACAGTCCCACCTCACACAGGCTTCGGACATGAGAACTCATGGATCGGCCTGAATGACAGGACGGTGGAAAGGGACTTCCAGTGGACTGACAACACAGGGCTGGTGAGTGGTGACGCGTCTTTCAGGCCACTGAGTCCTGTGGCCCTGTGTAGTAGTTGAGTGATTGGAAACTTGACAGGACAGGAGACATAGATGAGGCTTTAGTCTGAGGGCCTGAGACTCATGGTCTGCAGATGTGGATCCTTCTCAGTCCTGAGTTTTTATTCAGTACTAAATTAACGGGTGAGTTGAATTTACAAGAAATGGTATGTCAAGAACACCTAAGATGTACAATAACAAGTTAAGGAATTACAGGGTATACATGTTATCAGACAAAGGGACCTTTAAACTAAACTTAGGAACTTCTGTGTCGGAGACGTCTGCTCCCTGAAATAACTTCACTCCAACCAGAGCATTTTCAAGAACTTGAGAGCACATGTTTTGCCCCAGAGGTTCACCTCTGGGTGCACTGCTTGCAGTGATCACATGGTTCTTTTGTCCTCTCATTGAACATTACGTCTGGAAGTACGCCCCGAGCCACCAAGTCTCAGATGCATTCACTCTCCACGGAGCGGCTTGCTCCAGCCCCGCCCTCTGGCCTCAGCTCACGCTCCTGTAAAGCAAACACATGGGGCTCCACAAGCTCGAGCTGTCACCTGACTTCCCCAGGCTCTCCTGTGGGGGCTGACAGAGGCCATGGGGAACCCTGTCCCGGCCACCTCCTGATTCCTCCACCTTCGCCTATGGTGGCCACTGAAATAGTCACATTTCTCTACAGCCACCAGAGCCACCTGCTACCCTGAAACACACAAGAAGGCATGAGGATCTGTTAAGATAGGGCCTGTCTGCATTGCCCAGGCTGGTACAAAGCCCTGAGCTTGAGCTACCCTCGTGCCTCAGACAGGCAGTAACTGTACCGTGTGGGTGTGTGTCAGCTCACTCAGCTGGGAACTTTGTAAAAGCTGAGGGGAAATTTCTGTACTGTAAAACTGTCATAAGCCAGGTGTAGTGGCACAGGGCTACCCTCCCAGCACTGGGGACTCGAAGGCAGGAGGATCCAAGTTCAAAGTTCCATGCCAGTCATTTGGAGGCCAGTCTGGGCTACATGAGACCTTGCCTCAAGAAGAGAGAAGGGGGGGGGGAGCTGGCTGAGTAGGTGGAGGCGCTTGGCATCAACCCTGATAAGTTACAAGGTGGAAGGAGGAAATCAACTCCTGGCGTGCACGAGAGAGAGAGAGAGAGAGAGAGAGAGAGAGAGAGAGAGAGCGCAGGAGCATGCCCATAATATGTTCTCAGGCACACAAAAATATCTGTGGGGGCTGGAGCGATGGCTCACCGGTTAAGAGGACTCACTGCTCTTGCAGAGGACCCAGGTTCGATTCCCAGCACCCACCCACTTGGTGGCTAGGAACCGTCTTTAAGCCAGGCAAGGTGGCGCATGCCTTTAATCCTAGCATTTAGGAGGCAGAGGAAAGCGGATCTTTGTGAGATCAAGGCCAGCTGGGTCTACAGAGTGAGTTCCAGGCCAGCTGGGGCTATAAAAAAAAATCTGTGCCAGGCATGGTGGCGCACGCCTATAATCCTAGCACTTGGGAGGCAGAGGCAGCGGACCTTTGTGAGTTCAAGGCCAGCCTAGTCTACAGAGCGAATTCCAGGACATCTGGGGCTACAGGGAGACCCTGTCTCGAAAAGACAAAAAAGAGAAAAAAAAAATCTGTAACAAGGCCGGGCCTGGTGGTGCTCGCCTTTAATCCCAGCCCTCGGGAGGCAGAGGAAAGCAGATCTTTGTGAGATCAAGGCCAGCCTAGTCTATGTAGTAAGTTCAAGACCCTGTCTCAGAAAGATAAAAAAAAAAATCTGAATCTATAACAGAATTATTAAAAAATTCAGAAAAAGACACCTCCCCCATTTACCCCTCCCAAAGAAAGTTTGGTGTTGGGAGCACTGCTCAGCACATTCGTGAAGCTTGGTGTTGGGAGCACGGCTCAGCACATTCATCTGAGACACATGCTCCAGCATAAACGTTCAAAGCCCACTTAACCATAGAAGCAGAAGGAGGCGAACGGCATGGAAGACGCAGGAAGAGATGGGAATTAGAATCAACAGTGGGTGGGGGTGTGGCTCGGGGGTGGAGTGACTGCCTAGGATCCCCCAGTGAGGGGCTGGGGGCATGGCTCAGCCAGAGTGGTAGTGTATCTCAGTGTTTGAACCCCTGCCTGGCTTGACTAAGGCCCTGGGTTCCTTCATGACCACTGTGAAATATAAATAAGCACTCATCAGTCATTGAAGTTGGGTGGTTGTGGAGCACACCTCTCAGCCTAGCTTCACTCTGGAAGCTGAAGCAGGAAGATCACTGCAGGTTTGAGTCTAGCCTGGGCTACAAAGTGCTGCAGGCCCATCATAGCTACACAGTAACACCTTATCTCCAAAAACACATCTGAGAGAATTGGTCAGTTGAAGTTTGGGCACAGGACGTGACGTCACCCTTGGTCTGGAACCTGCAAAGGAAAGCCAGTGAGGGGCCGGGCACATGCTGGCAGGGAGAAGAGGAATTATTTTTTTCCTGGATTAGTATAGAATTTTGGTTTGTCGTGATGACAAATTTCTGAAAATAGACACAGTGGTGATGGTTATGCAATGCTAGGAATGGGATGATGCCGTGATGAATGGTAGCTTTAAAACAGCTTAAATGAGGGGCTGCAAGCTGGCTCGCTGAGTAAGGGGCTTGCTGCCAGGGTCGCAACATCAGCTCAGTCCAGGCCACAGGTTAACCCCTTCAGTCCCAGCTGTCCTGGAACTCACTCTGTAGACCAGGCTGGCCTTGAACTCACAAAGATCCGCCTGCCTCTGCCTCCCAAGTGCGAGGATTAAAGGCCTGCATCACCAAGCCCAGCTATTTTTTTTTCAGACCCTAAGTTTTTTAATGCGATATTTTTTTACACAGATCTCGTGCTGTGCATACACACTCCCACACTATGTAAACACCCATCCCCTCTCCTTTCCCATGAGGAGGCTCTGCCCAATCTCTCTCAACACCTCAACCCCAGCAAGCAGCCCAGGCCCTCTGTCCTGGGCCTTTGCATTTACTGTTCCCGATGCTTGGAAATCTCTTCCCAGCCTGGGCGCCACCAGTCACTTCCTCAGGGAAGGCCCCCTGGACCTGCGAGCTGGGGTCAGCTTTCCTTCTACTGTTTATCTCATGGTGACTCGTGTGGGAAGCTGGGGAGAGGGCGAAAAGGCTAGGCAGGAAGAAGAGGGCTGTTGAGCCTCTTAGCCAGAGGAGGGGTATGTGGGTCACAGCGATGCCATTGTAGAGAAGGGGACCCTCATGTTAGAAGGATCTGACTACAGGAATCACAGCAGAAGTGCAGGAATCTGGGCTGCTCCCAGGCGCTGCAGTGACCCCAGCTCTCTCTCTTCCTGAAGCAATATGAAAACTGGCGGGAGAACCAGCCGGACAATTTCTTTGCCGGTGGGGAGGACTGCGTGGTGATGGTGGCACACGAGAGCGGGCGTTGGAATGACGTCCCCTGTAACTACAACCTTCCCTATGTCTGCAAGAAGGGCACAGGTACTGCACACCCTCCCCCTCCCCCTTATTCAAGCTTGCTTTGGTTTTCCTGTGACCTGTTAATTTCCAATCAGCACCTTGGTGTTAATGATTTATAAGACTTCTTTACATATGAAGGAGATAATTGCTGCATTCTGTCTGTTTTTCTTTTTGTTTTTATTTATTTATATTTACTTTATGTATATACTCATATACATAAAAGATATACTCATATATCTCCTGAATGTATGTGAGTGCACCCGTGTCATGCAATGTCTGTGAAGGTCAGAAGATAGTGCTGGATTCCCTTGAAAATAGAGTAAGGGTGGTTCTTAGTTGCCATGGGGGTGCTGGGAATCGAACCCAGGTCCTCTGCAAAAGCAGTCAGTGCTCTTAACTGCTAAGCCATCTCTCCAGCTCCCTGTTTTTCTTTTCTTTTTTTAATTGTAATTTTCATTTTTTATTGATGCTTTGTGTGTTTCATACATCATTTTCCAATTCAGTTCAGGCATATTTCCCTTTCCCTTCCCCCCACCCCACCCCACCCCATCCCAGATCATGCATTCTGCCCTAACTGTCCTGCATCTTTCTCTTTCTCTATTTTTTTTTATTATTTAACAATAAGTGATAATTTATGAGTACAAGCATCCTTCATGTAAAACCAATTTGCAAGCATTTGTGCTCAAACCCACACAGCTCATGGGTCCCACCATCCAGCAAGGGGGGCCTGTATGTTCAATCAAGTTGATCAATCTTTTTTTTTCATAGGACCTCTTTACATAGAAGGGGATGGTTAAGTGCATTCTGTCCATTTTTCTTTTTTTAATATTTATTTATTTATATTTTATTTGTCTGAGTGTTTTGCCTGCATGTAAGTGCACCATGTACATGAAATGCCTGCAGAGGCCAGAAGAGGGCATCAGATACCCTGGAACTGAAGTTACCATGTGGGTGCTGGGAACTGAACCTGGGTCCTCTGCAACAACAGCCATTGCTCTTAACAGCTCACCCATCTCTTCAGCCCCTGTCCACTTCTGTACTTCAGTTTTTGTGCCTTTTGCGAGTAGGGTGTGTCCAAAAGGTTCCATTCCTAACAAAAACCTCCTGGTTTAGGTGAAAGTCAGACGCAGGCAGTCCTTTCTAGTTCTACAGAATAAAAGCTTCATTGAGGGAGCGCCCAGCAGGACAAGATGTGCCACTGGTCACCTCCCTAAACTGGAGATGCCTCTGTCCTCAGTGCTGTGTGGCCCCCCTCCAGAGGTGGAGGATGCCGCCCTTGTTGGCGTTCGCAAGACCAGGTATAACGTCCATGCCACTGTGCGCTACCAGTGCAAGGAAGGATTTGCCCAGCACCACGTGGCCACCATCCGCTGCCGGAGTAATGGCAAGTGGGACCGGCCCCAGATTGTCTGCACCAAACGTAAGTGGCTGTGTCCAGTGACCCCACACGAGAAGCCAGTCATCAGTGGCTGTGACTATAACGTCTCATCACTACACAGTGGTGTGTGTCTGTACTGACAGCGCCCGGGAGGCCGAGGCAGGTTGGAGGTCAGCGTCTGGACTGTGATGGTGGGAGACCTGGGGGGTGGGGGACAAGGTGGGGGTGCAGCTCAGTTAGAAGAGTGCTTAAATGCCGGGTGTAGTGGCACACGCCTTTAAACCCAGCCCTGGCAGGCAGAGGCAGGAGGATCTCTGTGAGTTCAAGGCCAGCCCTGGTCTACATAGCAAGCTCCAGGCCAGCTAAAAAAAAAAAAAAAGAGTGCTAAGGCTCAGCTGGTAGAGTGGTCAAAGCTCAAGCTCAGTTGATAGAGTAGTGCTCATAGCTTAGTTGCTAGAGTGCTTACCTAGCACTCACAAAGCCCTGGGTTCCAACTCCAGAAGTGCACACACTGAGCATGGTGATGCATGCCTGCAACTCAGGCAGTAGAACAGGAGGATCCGAGCTCCAAGGCCAGGGCTAGAGAGACTGCTCAGCACTTAAGAGCCCTGGCTGCTCTTGCAGAGGACCTGGGTTCCGTTCCTAGAACCCCCAAGCAGCTAACAATTGTCTGTAACTCCCAGGGGGTCCATTGCCCTCTTCTGCCACCCACAGGCATTGCACACACAGATGTACATAGATAACATACACATTAAAATTTAAAATAAAATTTTAAAAATATTTATTTATTTATTTATTGGTATTTTTCAACACAGGGTCTCCCTGTAGCCCCAGCTGTCCTGGAACTCACTCTGTAGCCAGGCTGGCCTTGAACTCACAGAGATCCGCCTGCCTCTGCCTCCCAAGTGCTGGGATTAAAGGTGTGCGCCACCACGCCCAGCCGATTTATTATTTTATGTGTAGTTATGTGTATGAGTGTATTTTCTGCATGCACAGGAGTTCACCTGTGTCATGCAATGCCCACAGAAGTCAGAAGAGGGTATAGGGATCCCCTGGAACTGGATTTACAAACAGGTTGTTAGTTGCCATGTGGGTGCTGGGATTCAAACTGGGGTCCTCTGCAAAAGCAGCCAGTGGTCTTAACTACTGAGTCATTGCTCCAGCCCCTAAATAAAAAATGTTTTAGGCCAGGTGTGGTGGCGCACATGCCTTTAATACCAGCACTCAGGAGGCAGAGGCAGCTTGGTTTACATAGTGAGTTCCAGGACAGCTGGGGCTACAGGGAGACCCTGTCTCAAAAAGACAAAACAAAAACAAAAACAAAAACCTTTTTTTGGTCTTTTTGAGACGGGGTCTCCCTGCAGCCCCAGCTGTCCTGGAACTCACCTTGTAGACCAGGCTGGCCTTGAACTCACAAAGATCCGCCTGCCTCTGCCTCCCAAGTGCTAGGATTTAAGGTGTGTGCCACCACGCCCAGCCAAACCAAAAACTTTTTTATCCGGGCAGATCTCTGTGAGTTCAAGGCCATCCTGGTCTACATAGAGAGTTCCAGACCAGTAGCCTCCCTGGGGCTACAGGGAGACCCTAGTATTTTATTAATTTTAATTGTATGTGTATGAGTGTATTGTCTACATGCATGTAAGTACATCCATGTTGTACAATACACACAGAGGTCAGAAGAAGGCATCAGATCTCTTAGAACTGGAGTTATGGATGATTGTTAGCCACCTTGTGGGTGCTGGGATTTGAACCCGGGTCCTCTGCAAGAGCAGTCAGTCAGTGATCTTAACTACTGAGCCATTTCTCTAGCCCCTAAATAAAACTTTTTAGCCAGGCGTGGTGGCTCATGCCTTTAATCCTAACACTTGGGAGGCAGAGGCAGGCAGATCTTTGTGAGTTCAAGACTAGCCTGGTCTACAGAGTGAGTTCCAGGACAGCTGGGGCTACGGGAGACCCTGTCTCGAAAAGACCAAAAAAAAAAAAACTTTTTAAAGTTCAAGGTCATCCTGGGCTACATGAGAGTCACCTCACCTTCAAAAAGAGTTACCTTTAATCCCAGCACTTGGGAGGCAGAGGCAGGTGGATCTCTGTGAGTTCAAGTCCAGCTTGATCTGCATAGTGAGTTCTAGGTTAGCTGGGGCTGCAAGTAGACCCTGTGTCAAAAAGACCAAATAAATAAATAAATAAATACCCAGTAATATAGCCTTGCAGCTAAGTGAGAACTTATCAGCCCCCCCACCCCAGTATTTTTGTTTGTTTTTGAGACAGAAACTCAGGCCAAACTCCTCAAATTTGGGACGTATAGCTCAGGTTGGCCTTGAACTGTGATCTTCCTGCTTCTCGCAGTGCTGGGCTGTGGGCTGTCAGTGTTGCTCAGTCACCACCCGGAGCTTACATGATGCTGGGGACTGAGCATCCTGTCCCAGCCCAGTGGGGTCTAACAGTTACTCAGAGGCTGGCACAGGATGATTGCAAATTCCAGGCCAGCCTGGGCTATAGAGTGCAACTCATCCAAGGCAGGGATGTTAATAGGCCAAGCTGCATCCGCAGTTTCTGCCTTCCCGCCCTGGGGAGGCTAGCGACATGGAAGCCACCTACCACATCCACATCTACCCCTTCCTGTCCTCCTCCCCCCTGTAGCCAGGCGGTCACATCGGCTGCGAAGGCATCACCACCAGCAGCAGCACCGGCACCACAAAGCCAGAAAGGATCGCAGGAAACACAAGAGGCGGCAGGCGGAGGGCTGGGAGGACGGAGGAAATTTCTGCTGAAGATCCTGACCAAGCAAGCACAAACCCTCCCCCACGCCTCCTCCGGAACCGCCCGGACAGCCCTGAAAGAGAGGATGGGGGTGCTCCCAGCCCAGGCCCTGCTGGCCTCTACAAAGCTCAGATCTCCCCCTCCTCCACTGGGTCCTCCTGGCCAGCATTGCCTGGGCCTTCAAAGGCCACTCTGGTTTGCCTGGGTCCTGGGAGCATCTCCCAGCCATGGGAAGGAGGATCCATGAATTTTGTTTGCCAAGCTTCTGAGAGGGGGCGAGACTCTGTGTGTGTGTGTGTGTGTGTGTGTGTGTGTGTGTGTGCGCGCGCGCGCTGAGGAATGGCTTTCACACCAGAGATTCAGGCTTAGTAAACGGGACCATCCTGAATCCAGGGTGAACCTCTGGTGGGGGGGGTCACTGGATTCCGGAGTGGGTGCAGAAGCTTGAATGTGACTGCTCACTCTTCACCTGGGACTCCCTGCAAGTGCGGTCTGTGGTCCCTCCCTCTGTCCCTCCCTCCCACGGTATCGCAAATAGCCCAGGCTGGTCTTGAACTCATTATGTAAGGGAGGATGACCTTGAGTTTCTGCTCCTCACACCTCGCCTCCTGGCTGGCCCGCGCCACCATGCCTGGTTTCCGTGGTGCTGCGGATGGAGCCCAGGCCCTGTGCCTCTGGGTCCAGGCCTTTGGTTTTGCTGCATAAATGGAACTAAATTTTAGGAATTTTTTAGAGCCGCTGGCCTCTTTGCTTGCGTCTGAGGGACATTCAGAGGCTGATGGAGGTAGCGGGAGGGGGACTGCAGACCCTCTCGAGGCCAGTCCACTGCTAAGCTATGGTGGTTCTGGTGTTTTGTTTTGTTTTGTTTGACAGGGTTTCTCTCTAGCCCCAGCTGGCCTGGAAAGCATATGTAGTCCAGGCTGGACTCCATTTCACAGAGATCCTCCTGCCTCTGCTTCCCGAGTGCTGGGATTAAAGGCTATTTTGTTCGTTTGATATAGGGTCTCACTCTGTAGCCCTGACCAAGTTTAAGCTCACAGCCCTCTTTCTGCACCCACAGTCTGAGTGCTGGGGTGACAGACACGTGCCAGGACTGGCTGTTTCCGGATTTATGGTGATGCATCTCTCACCCAGGCGTGTAGAAATGGGATTTCTAGGGTGAACTCGGGTGGCCACTGGATTCTTCACCCCCCATCTCTCAGGGAGACAAACAACCTCCTGTCTGGTCCAAGGAGGGGCCACATTTTGCAGCCCAGAGCCGGCCCATACGGCCCCTCCCGCAGTCTTGGACCTCCCCCTGGCCCCCCACCCATCTCCCGCAGCCTTGGTCCTCCCCCTGCCCTCCCCCCCGTCTCCTGCAGTCTTGGTCCCCCCCACCCCCCCACCTGTCTGCATACTGCCTGGTGGACTGGCATTGTTTACAGCTTGAAGCAGCAACTCCTCCCTGTGGAGAACACTGAAACCCAACACACACTCTCAATCCTTTACTATTTTTTACTTTATGTGTGGGTGTATTGCCTGCATGTGTGTAAGTGCACCAGTGTAGTGCAATGCACTCAGAGGTCAGAAGAGGGCATTGGATTCTCCTGAAACTGGAGTTATAGACAGTTGTTGGCCTCCATGTCGGTGCTGGGATTGAACCTGGGTCCTCAAGAGCACACGCTGCTTTTTTTTTTTTTTTTTTTTTTTTTTGTCTTTTCCAGACAGGGTTCCCCTCGTACCCCCAGCGGCCTGGAACGCACTCTGTAGACCAGGCTGGCCTTGAACCACAAAGAATCCGCCTGCCTCTGCCTCCCGAGTGCTAGGATTAAAGGTGTGTGCCACCGCACCTGGCGACGGCTTCTAAAACTGCTGAGCGCTGAGCCATCTCGCCAGCCTGCCTTTTTTTGGGGAGGGGTTTTTTGAGACAAGGTCTCCCTGCACTCCCCTGCGGCCTTGAACTCACAGAGATCCACCTGCTCCGCCCTGAGTGTGGGAATTAAGGCGTGTGCCACCATGTTCCTCCTTTTACTTTTTTTTTTAAATTTTTATTTATTTTTTTTTATTTTTTTTATGTGTAGGAATGTCTGTTTGGCGTGGCAGGTTTGTGCACCCATGTTGTGGTAATGCGCGGAGGTCAGAAGAGGGTGTCGATTCCCCTGGAACTGAGCTCTCCGTGGAATTGGAGTTACAGACAGTTCCAGCCGCCATGTGGGTGCTGGGGATTGAACCTGGGTCCCTGCAAGAGCGGTCCGGCGCTCTTAACCCTAGGGCCATCTCTCCAGCCCTACTTTTTTTTTTTTAAAGAAAACCCACCTTCATCCCACCTTCCAATATGCACCCAGGAAAGGCCGCAGCAAGCTGGGGCCGGGTCAGTCCATCGCGCAGAGTCCTGAGATTTTTCTCCACATCTCTTGCCTACTCTTGGCCCCTCTGGGTAAAATCTGTGAAGAGTGTTAAATCCACAGTGTAGGGTTGGATGGCTCAGTGGGCAGGGCCAGCTGCACAAACTGAAGAATCCAGTCTCTAGGAGCCCATGAGGAAGAAGAAAGATGAAAACTAAAAAACGGGCAGAATCGGGCACCTGGCAGATGTGACACCTGGCGGATGTGGTGGCATGTGGCAGATGTGGTGGCACCTGGCAGATGTGGCACCTGGCAGATGTGGTGGCACCTGGCAGATGTGAGCACCTGGCAGATGTGGGCACCTGGCAGATGGGGCACCTGGCAGATGTGGTAGCACCTGGCAGATGTGGTGGCACCTGGCAGATGTGGGCACATGGCAGATGGGACCTGGCAGATGTGGTGGCATGTGGCAGATGTGGTGGCACCTGGCAGATGTGGCACCTGGCAGATGTCTACCTGGCAGATGAATGTGGGCACCTGGACTCCTATGGGAGGTGGGGAGGAGGAGACAGAATTGCCTAGAAGTTTGTGGTTCAGTGAGCCTGGAAAACAGCATTGCAAAACAAGAGGGCCTGCTTCAAAATCCAGAGGAAGGAAAGTCACCACCTGAGCACCACACGCACACTGCACGTGTGTGCGAGCACACACACAAGCACAAAGTCCATCCGTGACTTTTAAAACCTGCAGGAGGTGGAGGTACTGGCTGTGGCTCAGCGATGAGCACTTGCTGGTGTGGCCAGGGGCCCTGGGCTCTGCCCCAGAATTGCCTGCACCTCTCCTGGGAGGAAGGGAGGGTGCTGAGCGGAACCCACCCAGTGCTTCAGCTAGTGTTACTGTATTTTCTTGGTGGCCTGGGGGTCAAGATGGTGGTGAGGCCTGCACACAAGACATAGAATTAGCGTCCCAGCCAAGTGGAAAGGGTTTCATAAGACAGAGACAGAGGGGCTGGAGAGATGGCCTAGCGGTTAAGAGCATGACTGCTCTTGCAGAGACCCGGGTTCGATCCCCAGCACTACATGGCAGGTGAGAACCATCTGTAACCCAATTGCAGGAGAATTCTATTCCAGGGGAATCTGAGACCCTCTTCTGACCTCCAGGCATTGCACGACACCAGTGCACAAAACCTACGATGAGATAGTGCATTCATAAAATAAATAAATAATAGATAGATAGTAGATCGATAGATAATAAAAATTTTCAAAAAAAAACAAAGAAATGCCGGGCGTGGTGGGTGCACCACCTTAATCCTACACCTGGGGAGGCAGAGGCAGGCGTCTTTGTGAGTTCAAGGCCAGCCTGGTCTACAGAGTGAGTTCCAGGACAGCTGGGACTACAGGGAGACCCTGTCTCAAAAGACCAAAAAAAAAAAAAGACAGAGACAGAATTAGGTCCCAACCAAGTGGAGAGGGTTTTGTTTGAGGATTGGAGAGGTTGATTTGGGTTTTTGTTGTCCTTTTTTTTTTGGGGGGGGGGGGGGAGGGTTTTATATAGCACAGGCTAGCCTTGGCTCCTCTAAAGTGGAGGATGAACTTAAACTCTTAATTGTGCCTCAGCTTTCTCAATGCTCGGGTAAGTGCCTGATTCAGGGGTGACAGGACCGGAACCCAGACAGGCGAGTGTTGTACTGCCCGACCTGTAGGCACTCTATCCACATCTCCAAACCCTGGACCTGGTTCAGACTCCAAACAGATGCGTGTTTTAGGAAAGAGATTGTAACCTTTTAACCCCCCTCTTCTTCTCAACACACACACCACACACATTTCACAAACAGGCTTCCCTGGATCCTGATCCCTGATCTTCCCTGCTGTAGATATCAGGCCTCTGACAGTAACTGGAAAGCCCTCGGACCCTGTTCAAAAACAAATGACATCAGCATACCGCTCCTCCATGTCCGGACACAGTTCTCCTTTGTTTGGGGGGTTCTAGGGATGCAGCCTGCTGGGGCTCCAGTGGGTTCCCTGACCCCACTCCTGTCTGTGGGATTAGAAGCCTCTGGTGTTTTCAGAGTGGGGAGTCAGTCTCTGACTCTTTCCCCGCTGGTGTGCGTGTGTGTCTTCGTGCACCACGTATGTGGTGGGAGTGTAAGCGTGTGCGTGGAAATGGCTGGTAGTTCTGCCACGTTCTGCTGGGACCACGATGCTCTGCGGATCTGTAGTAACTCACACGTGGATGTTAATGTACTTGGACATTTTTAATAAAAATTTTTTAACAGTTCAATTGCCCATGGCCTCCAGGGAGACTATCCTTCAGTTGGCTGGCATTCACTGGGGTACCTCTTGATGTCTTTGATGTAAGGACTCCCATAGGCCTTGCTGGCCCAGAATTCCCCACACAGCTGGAGATGATTTTAAACTCCTGCTTCAAGGGCTTGCCTGGCTAGCTCATTCGGTAGGGCATGAGACTCTTTTTTTTTTTATATTTTTTAAAATTATTTTTTGTATGTGTATGATGAATGTCTGTACTGTCTGCCTGTAGGTTTGTGCACCCATGTGCGTGCAATGCCTCGGAGGTCAAGAAGAGAGTGCGGGGATTCCCTGGAACTGGAGCTAAAGACGGTTCTCAGCTGCCATGTGGTGGCTGGGGATCGAACCGGGTCCTGAACCGGGTCCCCGCAAGAGCAGTCGGGCTCTTACCGCTGGGGCCGTAACTCTACGCCCGCGCACGAGAACTCTTAAACTCCTGTTTCTCAGCCTCGCCTCCAAGTGCCTGCCGGGCTGGATGACAGGCATGTATACCATGTTGGGCTATGCAGTGCTGGAATCCAGGACTGTGTACATGCTAGGAAACCAAGCTATTAGCACTCTCAACTGAGCTACAACACTCTACCCACTGTGTCCCAGCCCCTGAGCAGTTACTATCAGCCATATACTCTGCTGGGTGCAAACGGGAAAGACAGGGCACAGGAGAGGGGCTGGAGGAGCTGGAAGTGAATATTCTGTTTTGGTTTTTGTTTTTAGACAGAGTCTCCCTGTAGCACTGGCTAGCCTAGAAACTCACTACATAGACCAGGCAGGCCTTCATTTCACAGAGGACCCACCTGCCTCTGGCTTCAAAGTGCTGGGATTAAGGTGTGCACCACTATACCTGGGATCTTTTTATTTTTATTTTGGACTTTTTGAGACAGGGTCCCGTTAGCCCCAGCAGTCCCTGGAACTTGCTATGTAGACCACGGCTGGCCTTGAACTCACCGAGATTTCCTTCTCTGCCTCCTCAAGTGCTGGGTTAAAAGGCTGTGCCACCACACCCAGCTGTTTTCTTTTTGAGACAAGGGTCTCACTCTAATTACCACCGGCTGGTTTTGAATTCAAACTACTTGAATTCCTGCTGGGATCTCAGGTGCACACCTGCGTTCCAGGTAAGGTGGAAGGTGAATAGAACAGAGACTTATCAGGAACTAGACCCAGGAGGGAAGAGGTGGCCACAGTTTCAGGCAGAAAAAATAGAAAGGACAGATCACCTTGCAAGAGCCACATGGCTGGGCGGGGTGGCGCATGCCTTTAATCCTCGCAGTTGGGAGGCAGAGGCAGGTGGATCTCTATGAGTCGAGGCCACCCGTCTACATAGTGAGTTCACGGCTATTGGGCGCAGGGAGACCCTGTTTCAAACAATTTTTGTGTTATAGACTAGTTATGGGAGGTAGAAGCAGAGAGATCACTGTGAGATCCAGACCAGCACGGGATGGTGGACAGAGCAAGTTCCAGGTCAGCTGATGCCACGCAGTGAGAGCCTGGCTCAAAAGAAATTACATGCTGTACATATATGTTCACATGTGCCACAGTCCAAGAGGTGAGAGGACAGCCTGTGTGGACCCTTCTACCGTCTGCGTCCAGGGAACTGAACTCTGCTCCTCAGTCTTGGTAGCAAGTGCCTTTACCCCACTGAGCATCCACAGGCCCTGGACTTGATAATTTGTAGGCCGGTCTGCCAACCCCTGCCAGGAAGCCCCTTTGTCCAGGAGGCTCAGTGATGATGAATGACCCTTGGCAGCCTATTTTCTTATTCATCAAAAGGAATAAAGTTTTACTGAACCCCTGCTTCAAGGCTGTGCACTCTGGGGGACCTCAGTACAACTCTGGTCCAGAGAAGCAAAAGCCTGGACAGATTTTGTCACTTGGTCACACAGTAAACAAGAACAAGAGGTGGTCTTTGAACCCATGCCCACTTGGTTCCCAAGATGTGTTTTGCAGAGAAACGAAGCAGCCAGGAGTGTCGGTCCTCGGAGCAGGCCCTGAGCTGGGGTCTCCCAAAACTGGGGCGACCTTGTCCATGCAGTTTCCAAGGGTTGGTTCTCCATTCTGGGGAGTTGGGCTGGATCCTGACCTCTGAGCACACACTGCCACCCCTCAGAACATGGCTGAGTTGGTGTCCGGGTCCATTCCACCCTCCCGGATCTCCAGGGAGGGAAAGAGGTGGGGGCTCTCAGCAAAGGAAAGCTCAGGGCTTGCACTGGCTCACAGGCTGTTTCCTCACTACAGGGCGGGAATCTAAAGGCGGGGGTTGGGAGGGGTGCATGGGTGGCTCCCGCTGAGCTGCTGTCTGGCGTAGGGAGCATGCAAAACGAGGCTGAAGCAGAGCCCCCTCTTGTCTCAACTGGAGAAGGGACATTCGTCAGGCCCCTGATGGGACACAGTAAGCAGCCCCAGTTGAGGGCAAGGGGCCCATGGCGAGAAGTTCCTGAGAGCTGCTGGGTTGGTTGTCATGGAAACCATGACAGTCTCTATGGCTACAGCTGATCAGGACATGGACTCTGGGAGGAAAAGCCTTAGAGGGACAGGTGTTCTCTGACGTGGGACAACAGAGCTTGGTTACCATGGCAACTGCTATGGGGTCCAAGCCATCTAGGGGAGGGACTTGGACAGCAGGACCTGCAGTACATCTGGAAGTGGACAGGTTGTTTGCTCCAGAGGGCTGGAGATTGGTGGCCCTTGTGCCAGTGAGCAGCTTGTCTCCATGGCAACTGAGGACATTTCTAGGAGTCCCTGGGTCCGAGAAAATGATCTCTTTGGTGACAGCCCCCAAGGGGCCTGGGAACAGACATTCTGCTCTGTGGCCACAAAAGTACCCGAGTGGCACAGCCATCCTTCCTGGGTGCCAACTGAGGACACTCTCCTAGGAAGCCGGGGAGGGGGATGTCTTCCACAGACCCAGGACTTGGCTTGTTACCTTGGAAACCATAGGGGACTCTCTGGGAGAGTGGGAATACCCAACTTTCAGGCCACCTACACACAGGGATGCAGTCACCTGGGACTCTGCAGATCTGTCTCCTCACCAGGTGACAGGAGGGAAAGTCAACGGACAGTTGACCACCCTTGACCAGTTTTCAGGCTCCTGAGAAATGCAAAAGATGTACATGGCCAGTCTCCAGAAAATCCTGGGGGTCCAGCCTCCAGGTGCCTCGGGGAAGGGGGGCATGCCATCTGTTTTCCCAGAGGCTAGAGAAGGGTGTCTCATCTTCAGGAAGCCATGGGGTCCTGATAGCCTCCTGGAATCCATGGGGTGCTCCTGGACAAAGTCTAGAAGACAGGACATCCACTATTCAAAGAGGTGGGCTTAGACACTCCAGGGGACCTCAGGGGGTGTCGTCAGTGTCCAAGGACCACAAGTGGTGGGGTCACCCCCCCTGTTGCAGTGCAGGGGTGTCACGTGTCCAAGGGATCTCAAGGTGGGTGGTCAGTGTCCAAGGACCACAAGAGGGTAGGTCTGCCCACAGCACACCACAGGGGTGTGTCAGTTGTCCAGGGCACCGCGGAGGCGTGGTTTGTTTCCAGCAGGTGCGCAGGACCCCCTGGACAACCACTAACAAACACCCCGGGCAGAGCCATGCATTCTCCCAGGTACTAGACCCGAAGTGGAGTCCAGGCTGCAGGGTCTCGTGAGCCTCCGGCCCAGCCACCACCACCTGCCCAGCCCCATCCCCAGCCGCCGGGAGCTGGGTCTGGTGCACCCGGAGCGCGGTAACAGTAGACCCCGAAGAGCCTGCGGGAGGCGTCGGGGAAACCGAGGCTGCGCACACCGGGCCTTGGGCCTCCGCAGCGCGCGCGCGGGTTCACGATGGGGTACCGGGCGCTGCCATCCGCCAGCCAGCCCGCCGTGCATCGGTCCAGCAGCTGCAGCTTCCACGCCGCGAACAGCTGCCCGACCTTGGCCACCGCAGCGCCCCGAGCAGCACAGGCGCGTGCTGCCCCTGCCAAGGCCACGGGCCTCAGGGGCTTCAGGAAGAACACGCGGCCTGCAGGCGCAGGGAGGGAGTCAGCATGGTACCCGTGATCGGCCTGTCCCATGCTCCTGCAGCCCAGGGCTCCTGGCTAGTCCGGGAACACCCCATTCTCTGCAACCTGGGACCTCAGCTTCCGCCAGGGAGCTGCTGGTGCCTTGTGGCACTTCACTGCCCCCCTGTCGCAGCCCTGGAATGCCAGCCTCGGTAGCTGCTCCGGAGACTGGGTGGAGACATGCAGGCAGGCACAGAGCCGGCCCAGGGCATCCGTGCGGGCAGGTCCTGTGCTCCTAGGGCAAGCCTCCCTCCAGGGGGGACCGTGCCTGCGCACCGAGGCTTCGGCCCGGCCCTACGTTCTGGGCGCTCGTTTGGAGCCTCGGACCTGTACCTCTTCTCCCTCCGGGGGCGGGTCCTATTGTGGGAGGGCTTCCCCAAAGGGGGGGGGGGCTCATGGCCTTTAGGATGGAGCCTACGCTTTGGGCGGGCANCCTCTGCCTCCCGAGTGCTAGGATTAAAGGCGTGTGCCACCGCACCTGGCGACTGCTCTTAACTGCTGAGCCTGAGCCATCTCGCCAGCCTGCCTTTTTTTTGGGGAGGGGTCTTTTTGAAACAGGGTCTCCCTGCACTCCCTGCTGGCCTTGAACTCACAGAGATCCACCTGCCTCCGCCTCCTGAGTGCTGGGATTAAAGGCGTGTGCCACCATGTTGTCTCCTTTTACTTTTTTTTTAAATTTTATTTTATTTTATTTATTTATGTGTATGAATGTACTGTTTGCGTGCAGGTCTGTGCACCCATGTTGTGCAGTGCCGCGGAGGTCAGAAGAGGGTGTCGATTCCCCTGGAACTGGAGCTCTCCTGGAATTGGAGTTACAGACAGTTCTCAGCCGCCATGTGGGTGCTGGGGATTGAACCTGGGTCCCCTGCAAGAGCGGTCGGCGCTCTTAACCGCTAGGCCATCTCTCCAGCCCTACTTTTTTTTTTTTTAAAGAAGAACCCACCTTCATCCCACCTTCCAATATGCACCCCAGGAAAGGCCGCAGCAAGCTGGGGCCGGGTCAGTCCATCGCGCAGAGTCCTGAGATTTTTCTCCACATCTCTTGCCTACTCTTGGCCCCTCTGGGTAAAATCTGTGAAGAGTGTTAAATCCACAGTGTAGGGTTGGATGGCTCAGTGGGCAGCGGTGCCAGCTGCACAAACCTGAAGAATCCAGTCTCTAGGAGCCCATGAGGAAGAGAAAGAAAGATGAAAACTAAAAAACGGGCAGAATCGGGCACCTGGCAGATGTGACACCTGGCAGATGTGGTGGCATGTGGCAGATGTGGTGGCACCTGGCAGATGTGGCACCTGGCAGATGTGGTGGCACCTGGCAGATGTGAGCACCTGGCAGATGTGGGCACCTGGAAGATTCGGGCACCTAGCAGATGTGGTAGCACCTGGCAGATGTGGTGGCACCTGGCAGATGTGGGCACATAGCAGATGCGGGCACCTGGCAGATGTGGTGGCATGTGGCAGATGTGGTGGCACCTGGCAGATGTGGCACCTGGCAGATGTTGTACCTGGCAGATGTGGTGGCACCTGGCACTCCTATGGTGAGGTGGGAGGAGGAGACAGAATTGCCTAGAAGTTTGTGGTTCAGTGAGCCTGGAAAACAGCATTGCAAAACAAGAGGGCCTGCTTCAAAATCCAGAGGAAGGAAAGTCACCACCTGAGCACCACACGCACACTGCACGTGTGTGCGAGCACACACACAAGCACAAAGTCCATCCGTGACTTTTAAAACCTGCAGGAGGTGGAGGTACTGGCTGTGGCTCAGCGATGAGCACTTGCTGGTGTGGCCAGGGGCCCTGGGCTCTGCCCCAGAATTGCCTGCACCTCTCCTGGGAGGAAGGGAGGGTGCTGAGCGGAACCCACCCAGTGCTTCAGCTAGTGTTACTGTATTTTCTTGGTGGCCTGGGGGTCAAGATGGTGGTGAGGCCTGCACACAAGACATAGAATTAGCGTCCCAGCCAAGTGGAAAGGGTTTCATAAGACAGAGACAGAGGGGCTGGAGAGATGGCCTAGCGGTTAAGAGCACTGACTGCTCTTGCAGAGGACCCGGGTTCGATCCCCAGCACCTACATGGCAGGTGAGAACCATCTGTAACTCCAATTGCAGGAGAATTCCAGATTCCAGGGGAATCTGAGACCCTCTTCTGACCTCCACGGCATTGCACGACACCAGTGCACAAACCTACATGCAGATAGTGCATTCATATAAATAAATAAATAAATAGATAGATAGATAGATAGATAGATAGATAAATAAAAATTTTCAAAAAAAAAAAAAAGAAATGCCGGGCGTGGTGGTGCACACCTTTAATCCTAGCACCTGGGAGGCAGAGGCAGGCGATCTTTGTGAGTTCAAGGCCAGCCTGGTCTACAGAGTGAGTTCCAGGACAGCTGGGACTACAGGGAGACCCTGTCTCGAAAAGACCAAAAAAAAAAAAAAGACAGAGACAGAATTAGGTCCCAACCAAGTGGAGAGGGTTTTGTTTGAGGATTGGAGAGGTTGATTTGGGTTTTTGTTGTCCTTTTTTTTGGGGGGGGGGGCAGGGTTTCATATAGCACAGGCTAGCCTTGGACTCACTCTAAAGTGGAGGATGAACTTAAACTCTTAATCTGCCTGCCTCAGCTTCTCAAGTGCTCGGGTAAGTGCCTGATTCATGGGGTGACAGGACCGGAACCCAGACAGGCGAGTGTTGTACTGCCCGACCTGTAGGCACTCTATCCACATCTCCAAACCCTGGACCTGGTTCAGACTCCAAACAGATGCGTGTTTTAGGAAAGAGATTGTAACCCTTTTTAACCCCCCCTCTCTCTCTACACACACACACACACACATTCACAAACAGGCTTCCCCTGGATCCTGATCCCTGATCTTCCCTGCTGTAGATATCAGGCCTCTGACAGTAACTGGAAAGCCCTCGGACCCTGTTCAAAAACAAATGACATCAGCATACCGCTCCTCCATGTCCGGACACAGTTCTCCTTTGTTTGGGGGGTTCTAGGGATGCAGCCTGCTGGGGCTCCAGTGGGTTCCCTGACCCCACTCCTGTCTGTGGGATTAGAAGCCTCTGGTGTTTTCAGAGTGGGGAGTCAGTCTCTGACTCTTTCCCCGCTGGTGTGCGTGTGTGTCTTCGTGCACCACGTATGTGGTGGGAGTGTAAGCGTGTGCGTGGAAATGGCTGGTAGTTCTGCCACGTTCTGCTGGGACCACGATGCTCTGCGGATCTGTAGTAACTCACACTGTGGATGTTAATGTACTTGGACATTTTAATAAAAATTTTTAACAGTTCAATTTGCCCATGGCCTCCAGGGAGACTATCCTTCAGTTGGCTGGCATTCACTGGGGTACCTCTTGATGTCTTTGATGTAAGGACTCCCATAGGCCTTGCTGGCCCAGAATTCCCCACACAGCTGGAGATGATTTTAAACTCCTGCTTCAAGGGCTTGCCTGGCTAGCTCATTCGGTAGGGCATGAGACTCTTTTTTTTTTTAATTTTTTAAAATTTATTTTTGTATGTGTATGATGAATGTACTGTCTGCCTGTAGGTTTGTGCACCCATGTCGTGCAATGCCTCGGAGGTCAGAAGAGAGTGTCGGGATTCCCCTGGAACTGGAGCTAAAGACGGTTCTCAGCTGCCATGTGGGTGCTGGGGATCGAACCCGGGTCCTGAACCCGGGTCCTCTGCAAGAGCAGTCGGTGCTCTTAACCGCTAGGCCGTAACTCTAGCCCGCGCACGAGACTCTTAAACTCCTGCTTCTGCCTCAGCCTCCCAAGTGCCGGGCTGGATGACAGGCATGTATACCATGTTGGGCTATGCAGTGCTGGAATCCAGGACTGTGTACATGCTAGGAAACCAAGCTATTAGCACTCTCAACTGAGCTACAAGCACTCTACCAACTGTGTCCCAGCCCCTGAGCAGTTACTATCAGCCATATACTCTGCTGGGTGCAAACGGGAAAGACAGGGCACAGGAGAGGCTTGCTGGAGGAGCTGGAAGGAATATTCTGTTTTGGTTTTTGTTTTTAGACAGAGTCTCCCTGTAGCACTGGCTAGCCTAGAACTCACTACATAGACCAGGCAGGCCTTCATTTCACAGAGACCCACCTGCCTCTGGCTTCAAAGTGCTGGGATTAAAGGTGTGCACCACTATACCTGGGATCTTTTTATTTTTATTTTGGACTTTTTGAGACAGGGTCCCCGTGTAGCCCCAGCAGTCCTGGAACTTGCTATGTAGACCAGGCTGGCCTTGAACTCACAGAGATCTTCCTGCTCCCAAGTTCTGGGATTAAAGGCCTGTGCCACCACACCCAGCTGTTTGTTTTTTGAGACAGGGTCTCACTCTATGTACCCCAGGCTGGTTTTGAATTCAAACTACTTGAATTCCTGCTGGGATCTCAGGTGCACACCTGCGTTCCAGGTAAGGTGGTAAGGTGAATAGAACAGAGACTTATCATGAACTAGACCCAGGAGGGAAGAGGTGGCCACAGTTTCAGGCAGAAAATAGAAAGGACAAGTCACCTTGCAAGAGCATTCATGGCTGGGCGTGGTGGCGCATGCCTTTAATCCTAGCAGTTGGGAGGCAGAGGCAGGTGGATCTCTATGAGTTCGAGGCCAACCGTTCTACATAGTGAGTTCCAGGACTATTGGGGCTGCAGGGAGACCCTGTTTCAAACAATTTTTGTGTTATAGACTAGTTATGGGAGGTAGAAGCAGAGAGATCACTGTGAGATCCAGACCAGCACGGGATGGTGGACAGAGCAAGTTCCAGGTCAGCTGATGCCACGCAGTGAGAGCCTGGCTCAAAAGAAATTACATGCTGTACATATATGTTCACATGTGCCACAGTCCAAGAGGTGAGAGGACAGCCTGTGTGGACCCTTCTACCGTCTGCGTCCAGGGAACTGAACTCTGCTCCTCAGTCTTGGTAGCAAGTGCCTTTACCCACTGAGCATCTCACAGGGCCCTGGACTTGATAATTTGTAGGCCGGTCTGCCAACCCCTGCCAGGAAGCCCCTTTGTCCAGGAGGCTCAGTGATGATGAATGACCCTTGGCAGCCTATTTTCTTATTCATCAAAAGGAATAAAGTTTTACTGAACCCCTGCTTCAAGGCTGTGCACTCTGGGGGACCTCAGTACAACTCTGGTCCAGAGAAGCAAAAGCCTGGACAGATTTTGTCACTTGGTCACACAGTAAACAAGAACAAGAGGTGGTCTTTGAACCCATGCCCACTTGGTTCCCAAGATGTGTTTTGCAGAGAAACGAAGCAGCCAGGAGTGTCGGTCCTCGGAGCAGGCCCTGAGCTGGGGTCTCCCAAAACTGGGGCGACCTTGTCCATGCAGTTTCCAAGGGTTGGTTCTCCATTCTGGGGAGTTGGGCTGGATCCTGACCTCTGAGCACACACTGCCACCCCTCAGAACATGGCTGAGTTGGTGTCCGGGTCCATTCCACCCTCCCGGATCTCCAGGGAGGGAAAGAGGTGGGGGCTCTCAGCAAAGGAAAGCTCAGGGCTTGCACTGCTCACAGGCTGTTTCCTCATCTACAGGGCGGGAATCTAAAATGCTGGGGTTGGGAGGGGTGCATGGGTGGCTCCCGCTGAGCTGCTGTCTGGCGTAGGGAGCATGCAAAACGAGGCTGAAGCAGAGCCCCCTCTTGTCTCAACTGGAGAAGGGACATTCGTCAGGCCCCTGATGGGACACAGTAAGCAGCCCCAGTTGAGGGCAAGGGGCCCATGGCGAGAAGTTCCTGAGAGCTGCTGGGTTGGTTGTCATGGAAACCATGACAGTCTCTATGGCTACAGCTGATCAGGACATGGACTCTGGGAGGAAAAGCCTTAGAGGGACAGGTGTTCTCTGACGTGGGACAACAGAGCTTGGTTACCATGGCAACTGCTATGGGGTCCAAGCCATCTAGGGGAGGGACTTGGACAGCAGGACCTGCAGTACATCTGGAAGTGGACAGGTTGTTTGCTCCAGAGGGCTGGAGATTGGTGGCCCTTGTGCCAGTGAGCAGCTTGTCTCCATGGCAACTGAGGACATTTCTAGGAGTCCCTGGGTCCGAGAAAATGATCTCTTTGGTGACAGCCCCCAAGGGGCCTGGGAACAGACATTCTGCTCTGTGGCCACAAAAGTACCCGAGTGGCACAGCCATCCTTCCTGGGTGCCAACTGAGGACACTCTCCTAGGAAGCCGGGGAGGGGGATGTCTTCCACAGACCCAGGACTTGGCTTGTTACCTTGGAAACCATAGGGGACTCTCTGGGAGAGTGGGAATACCCAACTTTCAGGCCACCTACACACAGGGATGCAGTCACCTGGGACTCTGCAGATCTGTCTCCTCACCAGGTGACAGGAGGGAAAGTCAACGGACAGTTGACCACCCTTGACCAGTTTTCAGGCTCCTGAGAAATGCAAAAGATGTACATGGCCAGTCTCCAGAAAATCCTGGGGGTCCAGCCTCCAGGTGCCTCGGGGAAGGGGGGCATGCCATCTGTTTTCCCAGAGGCTAGAGAAGGGTGTCTCATCTTCAGGAAGCCATGGGGTCCTGATAGCCTCCTGGAATCCATGGGGTGCTCCTGGACAAAGTCTAGAAGACAGGACATCCACTATTCAAAGAGGTGGGCTTAGACACTCCAGGGGACCTCAGGGGGTGTCGTCAGTGTCCAAGGACCACAAGTGGTGGGGTCACCCCCCCTGTTGCAGTGCAGGGGTGTCACGTGTCCAAGGGATCTCAAGGTGGGTGGTCAGTGTCCAAGGACCACAAGAGGGTAGGTCTGCCCACAGCACACCACAGGGGTGTGTCAGTTGTCCAGGGCACCGCGGAGGCGTGGTTTGTTTCCAGCAGGTGCGCAGGACCCCCTGGACAACCACTAACAAACACCCCGGGCAGAGCCATGCATTCTCCCAGGTACTAGACCCGAAGTGGAGTCCAGGCTGCAGGGTCTCGTGAGCCTCCGGCCCAGCCACCACCACCTGCCCAGCCCCATCCCCAGCCGCCGGGAGCTGGGTCTGGTGCACCCGGAGCGCGGTAACAGTAGACCCCGAAGAGCCTGCGGGAGGCGTCGGGGAAACCGAGGCTGCGCACACCGGGCCTTGGGCCTCCGCAGCGCGCGCGCGGGTTCACGATGGGGTACCGGGCGCTGCCATCCGCCAGCCAGCCCGCCGTGCATCGGTCCAGCAGCTGCAGCTTCCACGCCGCGAACAGCTGCCCGACCTTGGCCACCGCAGCGCCCCGAGCAGCACAGGCGCGTGCTGCCCCTGCCAAGGCCACGGGCCTCAGGGGCTTCAGGAAGAACACGCGGCCTGCAGGCGCAGGGAGGGAGTCAGCATGGTACCCGTGATCGGCCTGTCCCATGCTCCTGCAGCCCAGGGCTCCTGGCTAGTCCGGGAACACCCCATTCTCTGCAACCTGGGACCTCAGCTTCCGCCAGGGAGCTGCTGGTGCCTTGTGGCACTTCACTGCCCCCCTGTCGCAGCCCTGGAATGCAGCCTCGGTAGCTGCTCCGGACGACTGGGTGGAGACAGCAGGCAGGCACAGAGCCGGCCCAGGGCATCCGTGCGGGCAGGTCCTGTGCTCCTAGGGCAAGCCTCCCTCCAGGGGGGACCGTGCCTGCGCACCGAGGCTTCGGCCCGGCCCTACGTTCTGGGAAGCTCGATTTGAGCCCTGGACCTGTACCTCTTCTCCCTCCGAGGGGCGGGTCCTATGTGGGAGGGCTTCCCTCAAAGGGGGGGGGGGCTATGGCCTTTAGGATGGAGCCTACGCTTTGGGCGGGCAAGGTCTAGCGAACCACTCTCCATCTGGCCATCCTTACGCAGTTAGGGCAGTATTCTTAAACAGGGAGGGACACAAGAGTTTGGGGTGAGCTCCCCCTTGATGGACGGGTGCTTATGCACTTAGGAGTCAGACCACCCTCCAGGGGTCAGGACCTGTGGACTTGGGGTGGGTGTCTCCTCAGGGAAGGGTTTTTGAGCTTGAGAGGTGGGCTCTTCTAGAGGGAGGGATTCCTCTTCAGGGGGCGGAGTTTATGCATTTAGGGGTGGGGCAAGCTCAGAGAACTGAGGCCCGTGCTTTGGGGGCCGGCTCCCTGGGGCAGGGGAAGCACACTGGCCAGCTACCTTCCCAGAAGTGTGTTCTCACCCGGGAGGTTGGATGTGAAGCAGAACGCGTCATAGCGTTCCTCAGCGTTATGGCGATATCCATAGTTCCGCACGCCCCCATTGGTGCCGCCGCCAGCCCCAGGTCTACCAGCCCCGCCACAGGGCTCCCGGGCCTGGCTCACCGGGTACTGCACAGACCCATCTCGGAGCCAGCCCGCGTTGCACCAGTCCAGGCCATCGCGCCACGCCGCGTGCAGCTGCTCTGCAGAAGCCAGAATGCCATCCTGCTCGGAGCATGCGCGCTGTGCCTCTGCAAAGGTCAGTTTGTAGCGGCCTCCACGTGGGTGGTAGGGGAAGACCACGCCTGGAGAAAAGGAATGGGAGTCAGCCAGAGTCCCCCAGCTCCTCACCCACTTGGTAACAACCAGGACCCTCCAGTCCAGCCCTCTCTGGCCACACCTCTGCCTAGTTTACACCCATCATGGATCCTTTTGATTTAAGCTTGGGACTTCCTTGCTCCTCCTTCACACACTTTGTTCGCATTCTTTCTTGCGGGTCAAACGCCTAGTTACCCTTCAAAAACTTGAAGTTCCACAAGGTTCACACAACTAGGAGTTTCTACCGGGCGTGGTGGCGCACGCCTTTAATCCTAGCCCTTGGGAGGCAGAGGCAGGCAGATCTCTGTGAGTTCAAGGCCAGCCTGGTCTACAAAGTGAGTTCCAGGACAGCTGGGGCTACAGGGAGACCTTGTCTTAAAAAGCCAAAAAAAAAAAAAAAAACCCAAAAAAAGAACTAGGAGTTTCTAAGGCAGGGTGTCTCCACACTGGTGAAGGCTGGCCAGGGTGGAGGCGCAGACACTGCGGAATGTTTCTGTACTTAAGGACAGGGCTTAGAGGGCAACACAACGGCCTCCGTGAAGCCAGTCCCACTCCTGTTTCGTTTTATTTCTGTGTCCATGTGTGCTACATGTGTGCCTACATGTGGAGTTTATGTGTAGCCTGGGCAGGTGCCAGAGGAATCAGGTGTTGGATCCCCCTGAGGCGGTTGGACCCCCCCCCAGGCTGTTGTGAGCTTCCTGACATGGGTGCTGGGATCTGAGCCCAGGTCCTCTGCAAGAGCAGCACCACATGCTTGTAACTGCTAGGCCATCCCTGCAGCCTCTGCCTCCTGGTGAAGAGCCATCTCTCTTGGTGGCGACTGGGGAAATGGAGTGGAAAGCGCCTGAGAGCCCTTCCGCTACGTGGCCGACAAAGGCCTAAGAAAGGACAGCCACCATTGTTTGTCACTATTTTTTTTTTTTTTTTGGTCTTTTCGAGACACAGTCTCCCTGCAGCCCCAGCTAGCCTGGAACTCTCTCTGTGAACCAGGCTGGCCTTGAACTCACAAAGATCCGCCTGCCTCTGCCTCCCAAGTGCTAGGATTAAAGGCGTGCGCCACCACGCCCGGCTGTTTGTCACTATTAACGTCTACAGAGAGGCCAATGATATGGCTCTGCAGGTAAGGGCGGTGTCTGCACCAAGCCTGCTGAGCTCCAACCCAGGGACCCAAATGGTGGAAGGAGAGAAGCAACTCTCACAAGTTGTTCTCTGACCTCCACACAGTGCCTTGCTTGGCACCTGAACATGTACCCTCCACCATCTACATACATATCTCTATCTATCTATCTATCTATCTATCTATCTATCTATCTATCTATCATCTATGGTTTTTAATGTGCAAAAAGTTCAGCAACTGTAAGCCTGGAGATCTCTTCTGGAATCTTCTCCCAGCGGTCTGAGGAACACAAACCAAGGAAATCCCACCTATCAGCTCCAGTAAGAAAACCCCATCTCTTAGTCCACCCTGCAGCTCTGAGGAAATGAGTGGCTAGGGTTCGTGAGGGGCAGAGCCTGGAATCACCCTCCGGGTTCCTGGTCCAGGTTCCCTGGGTCGGTAGAGGGAAGTCAGTCTTAAAAGTCTGCCTAGGGAGCCCAGCGGAGAGTGGCCCATGCCTGGCAGCCTAGCCACATTGCAGACTGAGGCAGGAAAGATCAGCAAGTTTGCTGGTCCTGTAGATGCCTCCAAGCCTGAAGGTTTGAGTTTGAATTTGATTTCCAAACCCACATGGTAGAAGGAACGAACTCCCAAAGGCTGTCCTCTGACCCTCCAGAGTCCCAAGGCATGCGCAAACAACTAGATAAATAAACGTAATAAAAATTTGAAAAAATAAGCTGGGTGTGGTGACACAGGCCTTTAATCCTAGCACTTGGGAGGCAGAGACCAGCAGATCTTTGTGAGTTCGAGGCCAGCCTGGTCTACAGAGCAAGTTCCAGGACAGCTGAGGCCACAGGGAGACCCTGTCTCGAAAAGACAAAAAAAAAATTTTTTTGAAAAAATAGATCAGGAGTTCCAGGCCAGCCTGGGCTACAAAGAGACCCTATCTCAAAATAACCAACCAACCTAGGAGAGATATAGCTCTCCTAGGCAGCTCAGCTGTCAAGAGTGTTTGCTTCTCACCAGGCGTGGTGGAGCACACCTTTAATCCTAGCACATGGCAGGCAGAGGCAGGTGGACAAGTGTTTCTCTTCCAGAGGCCCAGAGTCGGTTCCCATCACTCTGTAACTTCAGTTCCTGGGTCTAACTCCCTCTTCTAGCCTCCACGGGAATGCACACCGCAGAAAACACAGCAGAAACACATTTACACAGACACACAAACACAGAATAATAAATCTTTAAAAAAAAAACAAAAAAACCTACTCCCCTGCCCTACAAAATCTTTATATTTAGCCGAGCCAGCCGCCTTGATTGGGTTTGCTGGTAGCTGTCCCCTGGTAGCTGTCCCCCTACCATTTCCTCTGCCCATGCTTCGGTCACCTTCCAGATCCAGCTTGACCATGCCAGCGTCATCTTCCAGCTCGTTGGTGACTTCGCACTCATAGCGCCCATAGTCCTGCAGGGTGACATTTCGGAGGACCAGGGAAGCGTCCCCAGGCCCATCGTTCTGCAGTTCCGCCCGGCCTCGGTAGCTGCCGAAGGCCCGTTGCTGAGGACCCAGGGCCACGAAGACATCCGAGAAGGCCAAAGGGTCCACCACCTTCGTCCACTTGAGGCGGACGCCGTCGTGGCCATGGGCGGCCGCCTCGTAGTGGTAACGGCAGGGCAAGACTATGGTGCCACCACGGTGGCTCACCACCTGCCCCGGTGCCGTCTGCACCACCACGGAGCCCGACTCGCCTTCTGCGGGGGGCGACCGAGCAGGGTCAAGCGGGAGGTAGGGCCCCGGGAAGGGGACATGGGTTGAGGATGGGCAAAGGGACACCAAAGAACTGGGAGTAGGGGACCACGACCACCCGTCAGGCCCCGTGTCCTGCGCCCGCCCCGGTCCCCCGACGGTCACCCTTGGCCACCGCTCCTGCGGGACCAGAGCTGTGAGCCCGGCCCGGACTCACCCAGCACGTGCACGACCTTCTTCCGGCCGCGCTGCGCCCCCGCGGGCACGCAGGGCAGCAGCAGGAGAAACCAGGCGGTTGCCCAGAGTGCGCGGGCACCTCGCGCCGCCGGAGCGCACGCCTGCGGGCACACGAGAGCGGCGTCCAGCCCCGCTGCCCCAGTCGGGCCCGGCGGGGGTCTGCCGAGCTGCCCGAGGAGCAGGAGGGTCCTCCCGCGGAGTCCCCGCGTCCCCGCGCCGGCCCCAGGAGCGCACGGGGTGGGGGGTGGGGATAGCGCGCGCCACCGCCGCGGCAAGGTTACCCGTGCGCCAGGAGACTGCAGCAAGGCGGGCAGAGAGCGGGGGCTGGGACAGCGGGGGCTGGGACAGCGGGACAGCAGGCGGGGGGGGGGGGGAGCACCAGGCCACAGAGCCAGGACCAGAGAGACAGAGACAGAGCCGGAGGGACAGGAGCAAAGATGGATGCAAAGAGGGGGTCAGAGAATCAGATACTACTAGAGACTCAGACAGAGACTCAGAGATGCAAGACTCAGAGATAGAAATGCACAGACAGACTCAGAGATTCAGACAGAGATCCAGAGATAGAAATGCACAGACAAGGACTCAGAGATGCAGAGACAGAGACTGAGAAAGAGATACAGAGACGCAGGGACAGACTCCTGGGCAAAGGCAGAGATAGAGAAGTAGAGACCAATGCAGAGACTGATAGACTGGAGGGAGAGACAGGGACCAGAGAAAGAGGATGATGCCTCCCCGCCCTAAAAAGGGAAGACGTTGCGAGCAGAGAAGGGGAAAGTGCCTAAGAAAGATAGAGAAGAGGGTGCGAGGCAGAGGAGACGGTGTGGAGAGACAGAGACGAAGGAGACGCAGGAACCCTGTGCAGCGCCTCACTCACCATCCTGCCGCGGCTCCCGCCGAGCGGCCGGTGCGCATCTGCACTGCGCACGCGCTCAGCGACCTGACCCGGCCGTCTCTCGGGCGGCGCATTCTGTGAGTCTGCCTGCAAGGGGAGGAGAGAGGGCGGGGCGTTAAAGCCCCCCCCCCCCCATGCGCAGCAGGAGCTAGGAGCCAGGAGCGCACTGAGCCCAGTGCCCCCTCCCGGCCCTGCGGGAGAACCTCAGTGGCCTCAGTTTGGACACGCGTGAAATGGAATGCACTTCCTAATCCCATTCTGGGATGGAAGGCATGCTGGAACCTAGGAATCCAGGATTCCCAGTGAGCAGATGGGTAAATGGAGGCTCCCAGGCCAAGCCCCTTAAGCAAGTGACCCCGCTCCTGGCAGCCCCACTCCGTTTTAAGGCGGTGTCTCAGCCTGGCTGTCTCAATGCGAAGGAGGAAGAGAGGAAAGATCAGTTCAAATTCCTAAGGATGGATGGAGTTCAAGGTGGTGCCACAGCCTGTAATCCCAGCATCCAGGAGGATAGTAAATTTGATAGTAAGCCTATAGGGAGACTATCAGTTTAAAAAATTAAGTGGGGGGGGGGGCTGGAAAGATGGCCTAGCAGTTAAGAGCACTGACTGCTCTTGCAGAGGACCCGGGCTCGATCCCCAGCACCCACATGGCAGCTGAAAACCTTCTTTAACTCCAGTTCCAGGGGAATCCGACGCCCTCTTCTGACCTCCGTGGCATTGCACGACATGGGTGCACAAACCTACATGCAGATTGTACATTCATACACATACGAAAATAAATTAAAAAAATTTTTTTAAGGGGCTGGAGAGATGGCCTAGCGGTTAAGAGCGCTGACCACTCTTACAGAGGACCCGGGTTTAATCCCCAGCACCCACATGGCGGCTAAGAACCGTCTGAAACTCCAATTCCAGGAGAACTCCAGTTCCACGGGAATCCGAGACCCTCTTCTGACCTCCGTGGCATTGCACGACACAGGTGCACAAACCTGCATGCAGACAGTACATTCATACACATACATAAATAAAATTTTTTTAAAAAGTGAGGTTTCCTTAAAAAAATTTTTTTTTAATTAAGTGGGGGCTGGACAGATGGCTCAGTGGTTAAGAGCACTGGCTGCTCTTGCAGAGGCCCCAGGTTCCAATGTCAGCACCCACACTGTGGCTAACAACTGACCTCAACTCCAGTTCCAGGGGATCTGACACCTTTTGACCTCCACAGACACCGCACAACACGGCGTGCTTACATACATGTAGGCAGGCACTACACCCATGCAGATAAAATAAAAAATAATAAATAAAATGTGAACAAAATAAAGTGGAATGCCAGCTGATGGACTTGTGTCATGACCTGGAGACCCTCAGTTTACCCATCTGCTCCTGGACTCCTGTGCAGGGGCATCAGTCCCACAATCGAACAGGTTGAAAAGGGTAGGATGTGGGGTTGCTCCAGTGACATCCCTGAGATGTCAGAGGGTGCAAATCTGTAAAATCTGTTTATTTCCACATAGACAGTAGCTTAAATAGGTCTAGGGCAGGCAGCCTCTATATCGCATGATGTCACCTCCCAGTGGCCAATCCTAGACCTCCATAGCATGGCATGTAGCATATTCAACTCATATCCAACTCATGTAGCATATTCAGAAAAGGGGTGTGCGACAAGCAAGACTACTCTTGACTTCTGAGCGGAACAGGGCGCCCCCTGTATATTTGCTCCACCTACTGTGCTAAGCAGACGGGTAGCCCGCATATACTCAAGATACCTGAGTCCAGGATTGCTGCCCCACCTACTGTACTAAGCAGACTGGTGGCCTGCATATACTCAAGATACCTGAGTCCAGGATTGCTGCTCCACTCCCAGCCTCTGGTGCTTGGAGGGATGCGGTACTCTGGAATCACATTCCAGCACAGTGATCCAACACCCACCCTTCTGTCACTGTGGGACACGGGAAGACCAGTGGCCCCTCAGCCTCTGCAGGCAATGCAGCCCTAAGAGTTCTGGGTGGACCCAAGTAGAAACCTGTTTGGTCCCTTCCAGGAACAGGGGTTTCCAGTTGATCTTTGGTCTCCACTGCATCCCAATGATCTCTAAACGGTGCTCTTCACCCAGTTACCAATTTCACAAACTATTAAGTACAGAACCCTTCCCCAGGCCTTGGCTGAATCCCCAGCTTCAGTATCCCCCATGGTGAGCCAAGTTGGACTGGGGCTCAATTCTTGGCTCAACTGTGCCCTAAAGATGTGACCTTGGGCCAGAGCCTTCACTTCCTGAAGTCTCAACTCTCCCATCTGGAATATGGAGCTCCAGCAGTAACGCCTGTCATGGTACTAACTAGGTGCCTAATAACTGCACCATTCAGTGAGTTATGCTTTATGTGTATGAATGTGGTGTGGGGGGGCAAAGGTCAATTTCAGGTGTTTTCCTCAATAGTGCTCCACCTTTTTTTGTTGCTTTTGTAGATTTGGTTTGGTTTTGAGACAAGGTCTCACTGCTTAGCCTAACTGGCCTGAAACTCACTATGTAGACCAGGCCAGCCTTGAACTCCTGAATGAAACATGCTAACCCACCTGCCTCCACCTTATTGTTTTTGGGTCAGTGTCTCTCACTGAACCTGGAGCTGATGTGAACTCCTGGGATTCTCCATGTCCAGTTCCACATCCCATTGCTGTGGTCACAGGTGCATCCCACACTGAACCCACTACCCAGCTGTGGGTGTTGGGATCTGAACTCTAAGTGTCATGCTTCAGTAGCAAGCACTTTACTGGCTGATCTCCTTGGACTTTTTCGGGGAGGTAGAGTTAAAACAGTGTAGCCCAGGCTGGCCTCTAAATTGCTATGTAACCAAGAATGACCTCGAACTCCAGAGTTTCCTCGTGCTTCTAGTGTCTGCTTCTGGAGTGTGGGGTGGCAGTCCTGCTTCACTGTGCCCAGCTGACTTCCAAGTGTGATGTTGAGCACCCTCAACCCTTCAGACCCTCAGTTTCCACTTATAGAACTTGGAGCTCTGCAGGCCACTCCCCCCGGCACCTCCAACTCCAGACAGCCATGGCGGCGGCAGGGAACATCATGGGGTGCAAGAAGCCGTCCTTCACCCGTGAAATACTGAGGCAGTGACATTCTACACATCAGAAAGGCTTTATTAAGAGGACCTGTGGGGGAATGATCGGTAAACACTAGCAGAGGGTTCAGAGTCCCCTGTAGTCTCCCAGGGAAGGCCCGGTGACCCAGCACAAGGCTCTCTTGGCTGGAACACCTTGTGGTGAGTCTCTTACACCTTCTGACCTGGAGGGCCATCTCCGCCCCCTCCAGACGTCCGTCCAGCCACTTAAAGTGCCACCCCACCCTTGGAGGGTGGGGTGTGTGTGAGGATAAGCAGAGACCCCAGCCAAGAGCCACGCATGCTCACTGTTCCTTCTTGCCACTGGCTGGGGGTTCAACCTGCTTCGTGCCCAGGAAGAAGGTTGGTCGCCACAGGCAGCGGAGGGCCAACAGGTGCGGACCCAGAGCAAACAGCAGGTTGCTCAGGAAGAAGGTGGCCCATGTGTCCTCGGGCACTCGGTAGGTAAAGGGTGTGCGCAGGTGCATGGAGGCACCCATGTGTGAGAACTGAGCCTGCCAGGGACACAGGGGGGACGTGGGTCAGGCCAGCACCCTGGGCCTTGGCAGCCGCTAAGTCTCCCTTCCCCAAAGCAAATGTTTAGCTCTAAATATTCCTGCTCCTTCTCCTCACATCTGCTTTGACCCCCAGATGTGCATTACCAGGTACCCTGGCCTATCCAGTCCAGGCTTTCTCTCCTTCCCACAGGGAATCCAGAAGTAGCACTGCTCATAGACAGCCAGGGGCTCACTCTGGCTGCTCAGCTCACGGCTCAGAACCCAGAGTTCAAGCTCTTCAACATCCGGTTCCAATTCTTTTATCTTACAGCCTCACTAAACGGTCCTCCCAGCTTCTATGCTGTTCTCAATCCTGGGTGCCCTTCCTACTGGAGAACTCATCCTTCCCATGCCGTTTCCAATCCTGGGTGCCCTTCCCACTGGAGAACACATCCTTCCCATGCCGTTCCCAATCCTGGGTGCCCTCCCTACTGGAGAACGCATCCTTCCCATGCCGTTCCCAATCCTGGGTGCCCTCCTTACTGGAGAACTCATCCTTCCCATGCCGTTCCCAATCCTGGGTGCCCTCCTTACTGGAGAACTCATCCTTCCCGTGCCGTTCCCAATCCTGGGTGCCCTTTCCACTGGAGAACGCATCCTTCCCATGCTGTTCCCAATCCTGGGTGCCCTTCCTACTGGAGAATGCATCCCCAGTCCCTAGAACCTTTCGTCTCTGAAAATTTCACGTTTCTGTGTGTGTGTTTTGCTTTTTCAGTCCTGGGGGTGGAACATATATATTTTTACATTCTAGGCAATCACTGAGCTGTGCTCCAGCCCCCTTCTCTCTAGTTCTAACTAGAGGGCTAAGGACTATCTGTGGACTAGGAACTAGGAAGTACTCTAGTACTTTCTCTCTCTGAAACTAGGGAATTCTGGGATAGTGGGCCTGGGTTCCACCATTACCCACTCACCTGGCCAGTGGCTCCAGCGAACACCAAGGCCCAGTCGGGCAGCCAGGAGCAGCCAGGAACGGTGAGGCCATAGGCAGCCAGGCAGTAGAAGGGCAGACCATAGAACAAGTACATTAGCATCTAGGGAAGATCACAGCATGTGAGGACAGCAGCTCCCAGCCTGGTCTCCTGAGCTCCCAGGGTGGGGTGTCTGCATATGGCTTCTTGCTTTCTCTAGGGGATCCCTTTACCCCCATAATACACACAGAACCCACCCACCTAGCCGTGGCAAAAGCGCAGGACCCTGGCCCCGTAAATTGGAACACTAGTCCCAAGGCTGTAATGATTGGCAGAGGGGCATGTGATTTGGGCTGGGCCAATCAGAGCCTGTCTGAGACATATGCTTAAGTCCTGGGTGACCCAGCTGGGTGGATAGAAACTGGAAATGCCTTTTCCAAGTGCCAGGGGAGACTTGCCAAGAAATCACAGCCCAGACACATGGTGTCCATTAGTGCCCTGATCCAGCCACACATGCAGACCACGTGTGCATATGCCTGGCTGACCTGAGCTCCTGGAAACTGCTTCAGAAAGGCAGGGGTGGAGTAATAGCAGCCCCCTCCTCCCATGCATCCTCTTACCTGCAATTTTGGGTAGGCCACAGGGTCCCGCAGATATGGCTCGTACTGGTAGATATAGACAAAGCAAGCATCCGTGGGGCAGTCGAGCACCACCTGCAATACACAAGCAAGGCCTACCACCTTTTAGAGGATGCCTCCCCACCCATCTCCCTCTCAGTCCTCTCTGGTTCTTTCCCTTTGGCTGAGGAGTCATAGGTAAGAGAAATAGGACTTTCTCATGAAACACTCAGGTCAGACCTGGTGAAGAACTTCATTGAGTGATCAGATAGAAGGGCAGTGTCTTTTCAGCAATGAATAAAGGAATACATTTCAGAGAAGTGGGCGGATGATGGAGGCTAGAGATGGAGGAAAGAAGCTGGAGGTGGAAGAGGGAGACTGAGGTTGAGGAGGGAGGCTGGAGATGGGGAGGAGGGCTGGAGGTGGGCAGGAGGGAGGATGGCGGTGGGGGAGGGGGGGAATGGAGGTGGGGGGGAGGCTGGCGGTGGGGGAGGGGGGTTTTTTTTTTTTGTTTGTGTGTATGTGGGGGTGGGAGGGTTGGGGGATTGGGCGGAGGTGGGGGAGGGGGGTGAGGTGGGGGAGAGGAGCGGTGGGGGGAGGGAGGAGAGGATGGAAGAGTGGGGAGGGGATGGAGTGTGGGGAGGGGGGGTGGATGTGATGGGGTGGATGTGATGGGAGGTTGGATGTGATGGGGGTGGATGTGTTGGGAGGGAGGATGTGATGGAGAGGGAGGATGGAGGTGGGAGAGGAGAATGGAGGTGGGGTGCGGAGGATGGAGGTGGGGGAGGGGGGGATGGAGGTAGGGGATGGGGGGAATGGAAGGGGGGGAGGGATGCTGGACGGTGGGGGCGGGGGGATGGAGGGGGGGGAGGGGATGGAGGTGGGGCAGTAGGAGGAGGTGGAGGGGTGGCGCGGAGGGGGAGGAGGATTGGAGGTGGTGGACGGAGGATGGAGGTGGGGGAGGGGGTAGAGTGGGAGGTGGGGGCAGTGGGGGACTGGACGTTGGAGGTGGGGAGGGGTCTGAGAGGGGAGGGAGAGGAGTGTGGCAAGGTGGGGGAGGGGGGACTGGGAGGTGTGGGAGGAGTATGGGGGTGTGGTGAGGGGGAGGGGGTGGAGTGGATGAACGAGTGGGAATGAGTTGGACGGATGAGGTGGGGGGGGAGGAGCGGGGCCAGGAGCAGGAGTGGGTGGGAGGATGGGTGGTGGAGGTGGGGAGGGCGCTATGGGAGGGTGAATCGGTGTGGGGTCTGGGGATGGATGGTGGTGTCGGAGAGGTAAGGATGGCAGGTGGGGGGAGAGGGGGAATGGATGGGGGGAGGGCGGGATTGGAGGGGGGGAGGGATGGGGTGGTGGAGGATGGAGGTTGGAGGTGGTACATGTGGTGGGAGGAGTGGGGTGGGTGGAGGTGTGGGAAGTGGGGAGGTGGGAGGAGGGGGGAATGGAGGTGTGGGGGGGGGCTGGATGGGTGAGGGGGATGGACGGTATGGGGGATGAGGGGGGGGGATGGAGGTGGGGGGAGGAGATGGGGTGGGGGAAGGCGGTGATGGAGGTGGGGAGGTAGGAGGGGGGTGGGGGTGAGGGCGGTCAATGGAGGAGTGGGGGAGGAGAGATGGCGGTTTGGGGGAGGGGATGGAGGTGGGTAGGACTGAGGGAGGAGGAGTTGGGGAGGGGGATGGAGTGTGAGCGGGGTGGCAGGGGAGGCTTAGGGAGATGGAGGTGGGGGGAAGGTGGATGGACGTGTGGGGGGAGTGGAGGGGTCTTGGAGGGGGGGAGGGAGGCGGGGGAGCGGTAGAGGTGGGGGAGGCTGGAGGTGGGTGGGAGGTGGGCGGAGGCGGGGAATTGGAGGTGGGGGAGGTAAGGGGAGGTGGGAGGGCTCGGGGTGAGGGGGGATAGAGTAGGGAAGTGAGTGTGTGTGCGTGGGGAGGCATGGATGATGGCTGGCGGGAGGATGGAGGATGTGTAGTGATGGGGTGGGGATGGAGGTCGTGATGGATTCTGGAGGATGAGAGGTGGGGGAGGGGTTGGGGATGGAGGGATCGGAGGTTTTGGAGGGGGAGGGTGGAGGTTGGGGAGGGGGTGGAGCGCAATGAGAGAAAAATGTGGGGGAGGAGGATGGGATGTGGGCCGAGGGGGTGGAGGTGGGAGAGGGGATGGAGGCGGGGAGGAGGGGAGGAGGCTGGCTAGTGGGGAGGGGGTATGGAGGTTGGGGGGAGGGATGGAGGTGGGGAGGGCGGCGAGGTGGGGGAGTGGAGAGGTGGGTTGGGAGGGGGATGGGGGGATGGAGGCGGGAAGATAGAGCGTGGGGTGTAGGAGTGCGGTGGATGGGAGCGAGAATGGTGGGGGACGGGGGGGATGGAGGTTGGGTCGAGGAGGTATCGAGGTGGGGGGCGGGGTGGGAGGTGAGGGAGGGGGGATGGCGGTGGGGCGGAGGCTGGCGGTGGGGGAGGGGGGGGAGGAGGGGGGGAGGAGGAGGAGTTGGGGGCGGAAGGTTGGAGGTGGGGGGTGGGGGATGGAGGTGGGAGGCGGACGGAGGGTGGGGGGGAGGATGGTGGGGAGGAGGCTGGGAGTGGGTGGAGGGGGGATGGAGGTGGGGGAGGGGGGACTGGATGGGGGGGGGAGGTAGTGGTGGAGCGATGGAGTGGGAGGAGGATGGAGGTGGGGGAGGGGAGGATGGAGGTGGGGGAGAGGGGATGGATGGTGGGGATGGAGGATGGATGGTGGGGGAGGAGGGTCGGATGGATGTGGGGGGGGGGGTTGGAGTGTGGGAGGAGGTGGAGGGGGGAGAGATGGATGGGTGTGTGTTTGAGGAGGATGGAGGTGGGGAGGGAGGAGAGGGAGGGAGGATGGAGGTGGGGGAGGAGGATGGAGGTGGGGAGGGGGAGTGGGGGGAGGGGATGAGGTGGGGAAGGAGGAGGGATGGAGGGATGGAAAGATAGAGGGATGGAGAGATAGAGGGAAGGAGGATGGAGGGTGGGGGAGGGGGGTGGGCGGTGGGGGAGGGAGGATGGAGGGGGGAGGGGGGGAGAAAAAAAAAAAAGAGGGAGGCTGGAGGTGGGGGAGGAGGATGGAGGTGGGGGAGGAGGATGGGGAGGCGGCCTGGGGTGGGGGAGGGGGGCTGGAGGTGGGGGGAGGATGGAGGGGGGTGGGGGAGGAAATGGAGGTGGGGGAGGAGGCTGGAGGTGGGTGGGATGGAGGTGGGGGGGGGGATGGAGGGTGGGGAGGAGGATGGAGGGTGGGGTGAGGGGGGAATGGGGCTGGGATCGGAGGTTGGGGAGGGGGGGATGGATGTTGGGGGAGGGGGAGGAGGCGGCTGGGGGGTGAGGAGGGTGGAGGTGGGGGAGGGGTCTGGCGGTGGGGAGAGGGAGGTTGGAGGTGGGAGGAGGATGGAGGTGGTGGTGGGAGGTAGGTGGAGGTTGGGTGCGGGAGGATGGAGGGGGAGGGGGCTGGAGGTGGGGGAGGAGGATGGAGGTGGGGGAGGGGGATGGGAGGTGGGGGCGGGGGGATGGCTGTGGGGGAGGGGGGATGGAAGGTGGGGGAGAGGTATGGAGGTGTGAGGGGATGGAGGTTGGGGGAGGGATGGAGGTGGGGGAGGGGGGCATGGAGGTGTGGAGGAGGTTGGCGGTGGAGGGAGGATGGAGGTGGGGAGGGGGGGATGGGCGGTGGTGGCGGGGGATGAGGTGGGGGGAGGGGTGGGACGGTGGGGGGGGGGCTGGAGGTGGGGGAGGGGGGATGGAGGTGGGGAGGGAGGATGGAGGTTGGGAGGGGGGGCTGGACGTTGGGGGAGGAGGGATGCTAGGTGGGGGAGGGGGGATGGATCGGTGCGGGGAGGGGGCTGGAGGTGGGGGAGGAGGGTGGCCGGTGGGGGAGGGAGGCTGGAGGTGGGGGAGGAGGATGGAGGTGGGGGAGGAGGATGGTAGGTGGGGGAGTGGGCTGAGGTGTGGAGGGGTTGGAGGTTGGGGGAGGAGGCTGGCTGGAGGTGGGGGAGGAGGTTGGAGGTGGGGAGTGAGGCATGGAGGTTGGGGGTGGAGGTGGGGGAGGAGGATGGAGGTGGGGGAGGAGAGGCAGGTGGGGGTTAGGAGGATGGAGGGGGGAGGGTGGGCTGGAGGTGGGGGGGAGGATGGAGGTGGGGAGAGGGGAACAGGTGGAGGCGAGAGGGGATAATGGGAGTACTTGGAATGGGGAGGGAGGAGGGATGGAGGTGGGGGGGGGAGGAGGGATGGGATTGACGTGGGGGAGGAGGATGTAGGTGGGGGAGGAGGATGGATGTGGGGGAGGAGGATGGATGGTGGGGGAGGGAGGATGGAGGTGGGGGAGGGAGGATGGAGGTGGGGGAGGGAGGATGGAGGTGGGGGAGGGGGGATGGCGGTAGGGGAGGAGGATGGAGGTGGGGGGGGCGCTGGCCAGAGCAGACTCACCAGGCCCCGGAAGAGTGTGAAAGATGCAGCAAGGATCAAGTACAGGGTGAGGGCCAGGTCAGCCGGGCGCTGCAGGAGACCTTTCCTCTGCTCCGCCAGTACCTGCTCCATGGACAGAGTCAGAGCTTGTCAGAGAGTTCTGGAATCCAGCAGGTAATCTCAGTAAATGCTTCTTCCTGTCTTCCTGAGAGCTAAGGAGATGTATTGTTGAGCTGAGAATGGAAACCAGGACCTTGCACAGGCTGGAAAAGTGCTCTACCATGAGCCACAGCCCAGCCCTCACTGGGGATCCTAGGCAGGGCTCTACCCCTGAGCCACAGCCCAGCCCTCACTGGGGATCCTAGGCAGGGCTCTACCCTGAGCCACAGCCCAGCCCCTCACTGGGATTCTAGGCAAGGCTCTACCCCTGATCCACACCCCAGCCCCTCACTGGGGGGTCCTAGGCAGGGCTCTACCCCTGAGCCACACCCCAGCCCCTCACTGGGGATTCTAGGCAGGGCTCTACCTCTGGGCCACACCCCAGCCCCTCACTGGGGGTTCTAGGCAGGGCTCTACCCCTGAGCCACACCTCAGCCCCTCACTGGGAGTCCTAGACTAGTGTCTTACCACTGGGCTATACCCAAGTCTTTGGAGTTTTCAGAAGGTCTCACCATGTATCCCGGGCTGGCTCCTGCCTCAGCCTCCCCAGTGCCAGGATGACAGGCATAGGCCACCATATAGACTTGAGTAAAAGCCTTTGATCCAAAGCCACTCAAGAGAGCTGTGCGTGTTGGGGCACTCACCATGTCAGGGGTGTAGGAAGTTAGTGCCCGGGACTGGTTGAAGATCCTTATGCCAGCCCAGGATGGGACCAGCATGCACAGGATGGTGAGGAGGAAGGTGGGTCTGATCTCTGAACTGTATTTTCCTGTCGTGGTGGAGAGCAGTCTCTCAGCAAAGGTCTCCTAATGGTGGCTGGGCCATGCAAGAGTCCTCCTTGGACACATCTTTGCTCAAGCTCCAGTTCCTTAGGCTGGCCTGCCTCAGTTTACTTTCTGAATACAGACCTGACACTCCAGGGGGCCTTTGCCGCCCATTCTGGACACCATCTCAACACTGTCTGTCATGTCTCTCCTACTTGGCAAGCCTTCACTCTGTACCCAGAACCAACCTTAAAACTCCCTGTGCCAAGAGCATTCTGGGAAAATCCCTGACATTAGGGGCTAGTAGCCAAGGGAAGAAGAGGTACTTTTGCCAGGGTCCCTGCCACCTTCTTGAGAAAAGGGAGTAGGGGTATTGGCTGCTGGCTGAGGCACAGGGGGTGGGGTAGTATGAGGTCTCCTGCAGACTCAGAGAGGGGTGGAATCCTTACCAAGGATGTTTCCTGCAAGGAACACCAGGAGGCTCATGGCAAAGGACCCCAGCCAGTACAGCCCAAGATTTCGGTATCTTCTCCTGGGAAGGGATGGAGGAGAGCTGTGGACCACTAACCCCCGATCTCAAAGCCCCAGAGGCCACCCTGGCTCTTCTTCCCCTGCTCCTCTTGGCTTTTCTTTCCTCTTCTTCCTCCTGTGCTCTGTTTGCAGCTGGGCATGGAAACATTGGTCTCTGCTGAGAGGGGCTGGGGTGGAACCTCACTGTGGCTAGCTAGTGCTGAGAATAAACCTCCCACATGCTCTGCAAGTGTCGGAGACGGAACCTGGTGTGCTGAGCTGGGGCCTCGTGCATGATCAGTATGGGATGCAGTCAGGGTCCAGAGAATGCCATACCTGTGGACACTCCAAAACCTTCTAGCTATCTCTGGCTGATCAGGACCTCCCACCCCCACTTCTGGCTCCCTAGAGAGCCCCCCCACCAGAGTAATCTACCTCTTCTGGGGTCCCCCGCATCCCGCTACCCCTCACCTTGTGCGAATGGCCCTGGCCATGGCCAGGTAGAGGAAGTAGTGCACAGTGCCGTCCCAGTAGCAGCTGAAAATGCCGTGTGCAGTGCGAAGGTAGGGCTCACCCTGTGCGCGGGAGTGAGGTTCAGGCGCATGCGTGGTGGGTCTGGCGGTACCACCACAGGCGCCCCCCCCACCTACCTCCTTTGTGAAGAACTCCAGGAAGTCCACGTATCCATCTTCCTGTAGAGCAATGAACAAGTCCACCACCGAGGTGAGGGAGAAAACCACGAAAACTGCAGGGAGAGTGGGTGGGATGGGCCAGGTGGGCGGGGCCACGGCCCAGGATGGAAGGGGCTAAAGCTGACAGGAGGAAGGTTTGGGCCTGTGAAGTCTCAGGTCCTGTTTTGAGACACCCTTGAATTCCTCGAAGTCCCTCCCTTGGCTTCCCAAGAGCTGCACCAGCACATCCAGCTTGTTCAGCTTAAAGCTGGGCTGGAAACGTCAGGTCAGGGGAGAGAGGTACCCTGTGAGGCTCCAGACCCAGGCCAGAGAAGCAGCTCCTTCTGCATGGCAGATGGAGGAGGCACAGTCTAGGCTCGGAATCTGTCTCTCTGTCGTGGGGTTGAGCGAGGTGCTATATGGGTTATTCCAACACTTAGAAAGGGGAGGCAGGAGGATCAGGAGTTTGGGGCCAGCCTGGGCTACGTGAGTGCTGGGAGGGCCCAGTTTTTCACGGGTTCAAGTCTGCTAGGGGTACAGAGCTGCTGCTCTCTAAAATTCTAACCCTGAAAGAGGAGGCCCTTCAAAGTTCCCTAATCTAATGGTGTTCCAGGTTCTCTGAATTCTCCAGGTTAATAGGAAGCCCTCAAATGCTTGGTCTGAGTGTGGAGGCCTTTGCCCAGGCAGCCCTCCCCCTCCCAACTCCCAGTGACTCACTGGCATAGAGTGGATCATAGGTGATCTCCCCATGAAACAGGCTGTAGATGGCCATGAAGAGCAGACCCAGGATCAGTGCACTCATCAACGCCACCCACATGGGGCTGAGGGGGAAACCAAGTCAGGGAGGCCAGGCCTGGGCAAGGCCTTGCTCCACCCTCCACCAGGTGAAGCTCTCCCCGAACCAACACTTCCCCAACAGTGTCTTCTTGGTTAGTTTCTTTTTGTGTTGTTTAGTTGAGACAGGGTTTCCCTGTAGCCCCAGCTGGCCTGGAACTCAGTATGTAGACCAGGCTAGCTTTGATCTCACAGAGATTCGTCTGCCTCTGCCTCCCAAGTACTGGGATTAAAGGCATGTGGCTTAGTACCAATTACTCTATCATTAATTCATGCTCATATGTTTGGATTTATCTAATCAAGTCTCACTGCCTCCTCCCGTGTGGCCAAACTCAGCTTTATGGGGAGGGTCTCCAGGATTCTCTGAGGTTCCCAATTCCACCCAACTAAAGTCCAAATACCTATATGTGTGCCGCCCTATCTACCCCACCAACCTGATAAGACAGGTTATCATAGATAACGGAAGCTAGGTTGCTGGGCTCAACCCAGGTGGGCAAGCAATCAAGACCCAGAGACCCAGAAACCCAGAGATGGTGAGCCATCTGTTCAGAGTCACACAGCAAGACTGTCCAATTCTCCCACACTATCCAGGCCCACATCTTCTCACGATCCCCGTTGTTTTTAGCGAGCCAGCAGTGTCAAGTAGAGTAAAATCTGACAGCCTACATAGAACATGTAATCCTTCCCCATGTCTACAGTGAGACCTACATAGACAAGGGAACTGAGGTCCAGGGGACTTGGTTCACTGAGATTCCCAAAGATGGGCATTGGTGCCCAGAGAGCCAGACCTATATGGTTAAAAGGCCTCTCTCATGGTTTGAGTCAGCTAAATTCTGAAGGGGCTTGCAGGATCCCATGGCTGGAATCTGGAAATAGGAAAAGTTACTTTAGGCCTGAGTCGGGCGTGAAACCTGGCATGAGTGCCAAAGGTCCTGGGTCACTACGCTCTTATCTGAGACACTTTGACCCTGGGTGACTTTGGAACCTGAGCAGCGCACATACATCCCCAGAATATCTGGGAAAAGCCCCGAAGCCCTATCCTGAATGGGATTCTGCGACTTCAGATCTTCCTGCTCCAGCGCGGCGGGAAGCGAACCTCTGGCCGCGCCTGCGTCTCCGCCGAGGCCCCCCCCCCAATCCTCCCTCTAGTCCGGGACCCCCCCCCACGTTCTTCCTCCAGCCCGGGTCCCCCGCAGCCACCCCCTGGCCCCCCGCATTCTCCCTCCAGCCCGGTCCCCCACAGCCGCCCCCTGGCCCCCTCTTCCTCCCTCCCTCCAGTCCGGGTCCCCCACAGCCACCCCCTAACCCCCGCATCCTCCCTCCAGCCCAGGTCCCCCGCACGCACTGCGACAGCGCTGACAGGCTGCTGAGCGCACAGGTCACCGGCAGGGCGCCGAGCGACAGCGCCACGGTCCTGTCGGCCAGCGGCGGGATGTCCATGGCAGCGGCGCCCGGACCCCGCTCGGCCCCGGCGCGGCTTCCGGGGCGCTCAGCTCCTCCACCACCGAGCCGTCGGCGCTCCGGGTTGCCCAGGGCCCGCCCCGCGCAAAGGTCACCCCCCGCAGGGCCGGGGCAGGTCGGCGCTCTAGAGACAGCGAGCTCAGGACTAGCCCACTAGTCCTTGCCCCATGAGGCCACGCCCCCAGCCCTGCCGCTGCTACGGACTGCAGGCCGTAGCCACGCCCCCACACTTATAATTACATTACCATAACCCCGCCCCAGACCCTAACCCGTCTTTGTACGCCTCTAGCCACGCCCCTTGCTCCAGTCATAGTCCCACCTGTTCACAGCTCTGCCGGTCCCCAGCCGCTGGCTCGGACATTGCCTTCATTCATGGCCACGCCCACAGGATAAATTACAGTTATTACCCTGCTGTAGCCATCTCCCCCCACTTCCGTTTCTACACATAGTCTCGGCCGCAGTCCTCAACCTGGTTCCTTGTACCTCCCCATTTCCTCGGCCCCTCGCTCCCACCCCATCGGCAACCTAGTCCAGGAAGTCCACGTTGCCTAGCCTCAATTTACTCTTCGGTGCAAAGCTGGAACACAGAGCACAGTAGCTCTGACGCCCGCGGACCGGTAACAGTCGTCCTCTGGGCTTCCCTCAGACTGCCTATCGGCAGCTGGCCTAGAACTATGTAGACCAAGCTGGCTTCCAAACAGATGAAAAAAAGTGTCCACCACTTTTTTTTTTTTTTTTTTTTTTAAGATTTAGCTGCTCTTGCAGAAAAAATACATTTTTTGGTAGCTGTGTGTAGTGGCACATGCTTTTAATCCTAGCACTCAGGAAGCAGAAGCAGGCAGAACTCTGTGAGTTCAAGGCCAGCCTGGTCTACATAGTGAATTCTAGGCCAGCTGGGGCTACTGGGAGACCCTGTCTCAAAAACTTCAAAAACAGGAAAAAGAAAACTTGAGGTCAGTCCATACCCAAACAGGCAGAGCTTCTCCCTCAGTGTGCACTCAGTGCTCTGCTCTGACGTGGACACATGGTCTAGGAATATGAAGGTTACAAAGGATCCCTCTGCTGAGCTGATATGGTGACAAAGACCTGGCAGACCAGATATGCTTGCCTCTGCCTCCCAGTGCTGGGATTGAAGGTGTGCCCCACCACAGCCAGCAGGCTTGTTTCCTTGAAGTGACCATCTGGGGGGTCTGGATGGGCTCACCTGGGGATCACATTCCCCTGGCAGGCAGTCACAGGCTCAGGTATGGAACTGTGGGGGGAAGCGGGGTCTAGTTGGGCTCATTTGGGGGATGTGTGGGGGGGTCTGGTTGGGCTCATTTGGGGGTCACATTCGCCTGGCAGGCAGTCGCAGGCTCAGGTATGGGCTGGACTACAGAAAGGCCCAGCGAGGTTGGGGGTGGTGAGAGGTGAGGTTGCTGGGGACATTGAGGCAGCTGTGGTGAGGATTCTAAACTGCTGGAGAAATCTAGGCAAGGGGCAGGGGCACCACAAACAGGCTGGGGACTGTGGGCTGTGACACCAGGTCACCTGTCCATCAGTGCACTATGCTCTTGTGGCTGTGCAGTGCGCACCAACTCTGGTGTTTCAGGGACTCAGTCTGGCCATGGTCTGATCCCCCTCAAATGTTCAGGATACACCAGCCCCCACGTCCCTCAGCTCCACACACGGCTCAGGGCCTGAAGGCCTCTCCTTCCCCTCCCTGGGGTAAATTCTATGCTGGCAGGCCTCCAGGTTACTGAGTGCTCACTGAGGTGAGCTGTGTGGCAGGGGTGTCCCAGGGTCCAGTCTCTGGAACACAGTGCCCTGGCCTTGGACAGCCCCCACGTGGATACATGAGTAAAACCAGTAGGGTCACCCCTTAGCCTGCTGAGGGTCCAGCATCCGAGGGAGACAATAAGCTACCCCCCAGCTCAGTTCTTCTGCTGCCTTTGCAACCTTCCCTGCCACCCACACTCCGAGGGCATTCTTTGTTGGTCTCCATTATGGTCCTGACTCTTCCTGGTAGCTCCAACTGTTGTCACTGGGTACAGCAGTGAGACCAGGCTCAGGTTCATCCCCAGGGACTGGCTCTCTAGGGGCTGATATACTGATCTGCTTCATGTTTGATGGTCAATGTTTGTTGAATGACTACATGACCAAAGGCTAGCTTGAGCCTGTGAGGAGCTTCTGGGTTTCCAGGGCTGGGGAACACACTGGTGGATAGGTGGGTAGTGAGCAGTGAGCATTTAGATTTTTGGGTCCCTCAATGTAGAGGAGCTATGATCGGGGTCCCCAGGGATTTCTGTATAGTAGGAGGCAGCCGTGGGAAAATTGTGGAGCATACTTCAGCCTGCACCATCTTCTGCCTCATGGGCCCCTTACTCACACTGTGACAAGACACATTAGCATGGTGCATCTGTTCACCAGCTGTCCCAGGGACGCTGGTGTCCGCCCCTGTGAACCAGCAGTCCTAGCAGCTCTGGCTGCAGCCATCAGCAGGGGCAGCTTGTAAGGGGCCCTGTCAGCATGAGGTCCTGCCAGGGGCCCAGCCCAGCCTCCTCCTGCAGCATCTCCCAGCTCAAGGTCCCCACTGGTGTGCCGAGGCTTGGTCACTGTGTTAAGGACTGTCCTTGTCTCCCGTGGGAAGAGCTCTGGGATTCCCTGGCACTCACAGCCCAGGTTTAGTCGGGACCCTGCGAGTGGAGTCCTGGAACCCACAGGCACCAGGGAGCCTTCAGAGGAACAGCTCATCCCGCCAGCCCCACTACCAAGGTTCAGGGGACAGCAGGGAGGCGGCTGTGGGGACATGAGCACTGGGACTTTACTACACAGCACAACACTCGTGACAACAGGAAGGGCGGAGGTGCAGACCAGAGCATTCTGAAGTCCGAGGATGGCCAGTCTCAAGTAGGCTTGTGTGTCAGAATGCTCAGTAGTACGGCCGTCTGGGGTTGTTCTGTGGAAGAAGTGACAGCGTTACGGGGAACCTTGCAGCATGTCCAGGGGGAGCTGCGGGCGGGCCCCTCTGTCACCACTCACCCCTGCAGTGAGCAGAGGAGCTGAAGGCACATACCAGGGGGTTGGGCCGGAAGCGGTAGGCCAGCATCATCCTCTTCCGGAAGGCCTCATACTCGTCGTCCTCCTTGGAGAGCTCTGCAGGTCGGTCAATGCCGAAGCCAGCACCGTCCACTGTGGTGGCACCCCTGTGGGAGGCCAGCAGGTATAAGCAGCGTCCACACTAGAGAGGGGCCACAAGAGGGCCCTGTGGCATAGATGCACCTGGCTAGGTCAGAGCTGATCCCCAAGAGCTGCTAATTGGGGAGCTGAACTTGAGCTGGGGGGTAATTGGGGAGAAGGGGGGAAGGGAGAGAGAAATGCAGAGAAGAAGGGGAGGAGAGGGAGGAGGAGACAGGACACAGCCACAGGAGCTACCCAGACAGTGCTGTCAGAGGTCAGACTCAGGCTTCACACCTGAGATGGTCCCAAATAGCTTCTTGAACCTTCTGGCTCTATCAGAGGACCCCAGAGGGTGTGCCGTTCTGGGTGCTCCCTGCAAGCCCCCTCCTTGGCACTCACTTGTTGACAGGGTTCTTGATGCCCTGGCCCTCGGTGCCCAGGCCCTCGCCTTCCTTCCAGCCCATCTTCATGAGCATCTGGTAGCCAATGTTCTCCACTGTCAGCTTGAACTCCTTGTACTCTGAGTAGTCTGGCTCTCGGCCCTCCTACAGGAGGGGGGAAGCTGTCAGACGGGAGGCTGCGGCCAGCCTTGGGACCAGCTCTGGCTCCTGATCCCCATCACACCGGCCTATCGGCCCTGCTGTCACCACTGCAGACTTCACAGGGACAGACAATATCCTTCTCTGGGTCAAGGAGCTGAGGTCCCGGAAGCCAAGTCAAAAGGAGCAAGGTGACAAGTTACCCCGGTCCCCCACCTATCAGCCAAGAATAGCTTGTGTCCTGAGAGCCTGCTCTAAATGCAGCTCAGGTGCTAAACACTGATGTGGCTGATGACCTCATCACCACCTTGTTGGAGGAGGCTATGGGGTCCAAAGACACCCAATTCACACCACAGCAGCCCAGTGATTCTTGGGGCCACCACGGCAGGGGCTACATGCTGAGCCTGCTCTGGCCAGGCATGGCAGTGCCTTCTAACACTCAGGAGGATGAAAGGTTTTTTGTTTTGTTTTGGTTTGGTTTTTTGGTCTTTTTGAGACAGGGTCTCCCTGTAGCTCTGGCTGTCCTGGAACTCACTCTGTAGACCAGGCTGGCCTTGAGGAGGATGAAAGTTTGAGGCCAGCCTGATCTATACATAAGTTCCAGACCAGCTAATGTTATCCAGCAAGACCCTGTCTTGAAAATCTAACAGAGAGAAAGAGGGAAAGGAAAACCCTCTGGAGGCGTCTGCGGGGACAACTGGAGGCCTGGCTGCCTCCTCTGAAGCCAGGACACGCCCCTGAGCCAGCGTCTGCCCACGTCTGTTAGGTCACTATCCAATGGGGCCTCCTGATCAAGCTCGGGACACGGCTGCCTTGGGCCGGGGCTGAGGCTCACCTTCAGGGCCTTGAAGGTCTCCATGAACTTCTCCAGCTCGTCAGGGGGCAGAAAGTCCCCGATGAAGTGCTTGCCCCGGCCCATCTTTGTCAGCTGCTCTGCCCACTCTGCCGAGGAAGAAGGGAAAGGTGATGCCCAATGCCCCCCCCGCCCCCGGGCTGGCAGTGCTATGGGGGTCCACACACAGCCCCGAGGACAGTGAGGCAGACACCGCGATCCTAAGCTGCGTGCCGCTGCCAGGTAGGGCAGCCGTCACCGTCCTGCGCACCCCTTGTCTTGTCCATCTCCATGCGCCGCAGCTGGTGCTCCCAGGTGCCCAGCTCACTGTCCACCTCCTCGTCACTGTCGTAGCCATGCTGGTGCTGCTGCACTGCCTTTTCCCAGAGCAGCTGCATGTCCTGCATGGCGCGCTTGTGCTGCATGATCATGTCGTACATCTGCTGCATCTGTGGGCAAGGAGACAGAAGGTGGGGGCCAGTCAGACTCTGTCACCCTCAAGGGCAGGGTAGGGCAAAGGCACATGGTGTAGGGACCCCTCAGCCATGAAGCAAGGGTGGTGACCCAGGCTGCAGGCCTGGGGGGAGGGTCACCCTGTCCTAGACTGGACAGGGAGCTGGGAAAGGACCCGGAGATCCTCAGGCTCCTGTGCATGGACAAGTGTGCAGCCCTGCACCTCAGGGCAGAAGGGACCCTCCCCTGGCTGTCTTGGGGTCTCACCTCCCCTGGCTGTCTTGGGGTCTCACCTCCCCTGTCTGTCTTGGGGTCTCACCTCCCCCGTCTGTCTTGGGGTCTCACCTCCCCTGTCTTGGGGTCTCACCTCCCCTGACTGTCTTGGGGGTCTCACCTCCCCTGGCTGTCTTGGGGTCTCACCTCCCCTGCTGTCTTGGGGTCTCACCTCCCCTGGCTGTCTTGGGGTCTCACCTCCCCTGGCTGTCTTGGGGTCTCACCTCCCCTGTCTGTCTTGGGGTCTCACCTCCCCTGTCTGTCTTGGGGTCTCACCTCCCCTGTCTTGGGGTCTCACCTCCCCTGACTGTCTTGGGGGTCTCACCTCCCCTGGCTGTCTTGGGGTCTCACCTCCCCTGCTGTCTTGGGGTCTCACCTCCCCTGGCTGTCTTGGGGTCTCACCTCCCCTGGCTGTCTTGGGGTCTCACCTCCCCTGTCTGTCTTGGGGGTCTCAACTCCCCTGTCTTGGGGGTCTCACCTCCCCTGGCTGTCTTGGGGTCTTACCTCCCCTATCTGTCTTGGGGTCTCACCTCCCCTGTCTTAGGGGTCTCAACTCCCCTGACTGTCTTGGGGGTCTCATCTCCCCTGGCTGTCTTGGGGTCTCACCTCCCCTGACTGTCTTGGGGGGGGTCTCACCTCCCCTGGCTGTCTTGGGGTCTCACCTCTTGCTGTTCCTTCAGCTGCTTCTTCTGTGCATCTGACAGCTCTGTGACACCCACCAGCCCCACAGGCTTCCCCTTCTCATAGCCAAGACCCTTGAGGTCCTGAACTGGAAATGAATGACATACAACAGTCAGGGAGTGACAGACAGGGAGGTCACAGTTACAGCCCTGGGGTCTCGGGTATCTGGTGTTAACTATGCCCACTCTACCATGGGCAGTGTGCCTGGCAGCACAGGGCCTCGTGTCCTGCATGTCAGCCTGGGGCTCACTGTCCTGGGCATGAAGATGTCTGCTGGTGGCTCACCTCCTCACGCCCTCTGCAGCGGGATCCACACCCCGCACCTCCTCACGCACTCTGCAGAGGGATCCACACCCCATACCTCCTTCCTCATGTCCTCTGCAGAGGGATCCACACCCCACACCTCCTTCCTCAAGTCCTCTGCAGAGGAATTTACACCCCACAGTCACACGTGTGGACAGCAGGGGTCAGAGAGGGGTGAGCACAGACAGACACACAACTAACAGGCAACGGGGCATGGGCCCGGCAAAGCCACAGAGAGGAGCTGGGCTGTGTGTATGTCCACAAGGCACGTGCATGCTACCCAGCAGCCATGCACGGGACTGGGGCCGGGTCTGGTGACAGACTCTGCCATGTGGCTCCTCAGCTCCTTTGGAGAGGCAGCCAGTTATCCTCAAAGCTGCTGGCATTTAGTTTGGCAACAGCTTCAGAACTTGGCTGGAGTTGCACTGATCCACAACGGGAGGGAGCCGTGATGGTCCATCTGGCTAGCGGAAGCCACCACTCCTGGGGAGGGAAGCCAGGTGCTGGGGTAGGAGGAGTGGGGGGACTTGGGGTACACAGAGCCTTCTGGGAGAGTCACCTGGAGCTATGTTCTTAGGAACTACCATGGAGCCCAGGAGTGAGGCTCAAGGTACAATGTTTGCCCAACATACATTTACATTAGAGGCGAGTTCTACCCTCAGTACCATACGCACATGTACACGCCCTGCCAACCCTTGCTCCTGGGCTTCCACTGCACTCCTGGTCTTTGCTTGAGGACTTGTAGGGGCCCAAGGGCTGAGGGGACCCATGAGGCTGAGGTCTGAACAGCCCCTTCTCCCCTGGCCATCCAATAGAGAGGTCTGAGTCTATCCAGGTTCACAGAGGACAATACAGGTCAGTGGGATGTGAGCCGGAACCCATGCTAGTCCTCTGGACCACAGTGGGGGCTCTGAACTGCAAGAGTCTGGTGGGATACTGGGTGGGGGTACCACGTCAGAGAGGCCCTGGGATTCAGCGCCCACTGTGCAGGCAGGAGCACTCATCTTTGAAGGGCAGGCCAATCCTAACCCTAGACTCTGGGTAAAGCCACTATCAAGAGCCTGGGAAGGCTGGGTGTGGTGGTGCATGCCTTTAATCCCAGAAGTTTGGGAGGCAGAGACAGGAGGATCTCTGTGAGTTCAAAGCCAGCCTGGTGTACATGATAAGTTCCAGGGTACCTGGGGCTACAGGGAGACCCTGTCACAAACAAAACACAACACAACACAAACAAAAGAGCCTGGGAGCTTTTCTCTTTGACCTAGTGGTAGAGACTGGGATGAATTCATTTAGAGTAAAACATAGCTCAGAAGTTCTGAGAAGCAGCTTGGGGCCCAGACGGGGGACGGGCTCATCACAGACCCTGTCAACTGGAACACTGACTGAGACAGCTGCTAGGCCCTGAACTTCCCTTTTGTTTGATGGGAAATCATCTTGATCCGTCTTGATTGTTACCTGTCTTCCTCTAGTTATCACCTGCTTTACTCAGGTCCTAAGTGCACCTGTGACTGTTACCTGTCTTCCTCTAGTTATCACCTGCTTTACTCAGGACCCAAGTGCACCTGTGACTGTTACATGTCTTCCTCTAGTTATCACCTGCTTTACTCAGGACCCAAGTGCACCTGTGACTGTTACCTGTCTTCCTCTAGTTATCACCTGCTTTACTCAGATCCTAAGAACATCTGTGACTGTTACCTGTCTCCTCCTAGTTATCACCTGCTTTACTCAGGTCCTAAGTGCACCTGTGACTGTTATCTTTCTTCCTCTACTTATCACCTGCTTTACTCAGGACCCAAGTGCACCTGTGACTGTTACATGTTTTCCTCTAGTTATCACCTGCTTTACTCAGGACCCAAGTGCACCTGTGACTGTTACCTGTCTTCCTCTAGTTATCACCTGCTTTACTCAGGTCCTAAGTGCACCTGTGACTGTTACATGTTTTCCTCTAGTTATCACCTGCTTTACTCAGGACCCAAGTGCACCTGTGACTGTTACATGTCTTCCTCTAGTTATCACCTGCTTTACTCAGGTCCCAAGTGCACCTGTGACTGTTACCTGTCTTCCTCTAGTTATCACCTGCTTTACTCAGATCCTAAGAACATCTGTGACTGTTACCTGTCTCCTCCTAGTTATCACCTGCTTTACTCAGGTCCTAAGTGCACCTGTGACTGTTATCTTTCTTCCTCTAGTTATCACCTGCTTTACTCAGGACCCAAGTGCACCTGTGACTGTTACATGTTTTCCTCTAGTTATCACCTGCTTTACTCAGGACTCAAGTGCACCTGTGACTGTTACATGTCTTCCTCTAGTTACTGCCTGCTTTACTCAGGACCTAAGTGCATCTGTGATTGTATCTGTCTTTTCTGCTTTAACCAAGATTTACGTGTGCTTTCAATGCTTAACTGCCTTCCCTCACAATTGTGTACCACCTGAAGTTTATCTATGAAGCTTCTGCCCCGTCCTCTCTGTATGAGGACACCTGGTTAATTTTTTACTTTCCTTGGAATCCTGGGCCTTTCTTGCACTTTCTGAGACCCCTGCTTTTCACTATATAAACTTGTTACAAAGAAAGAATTAAGGAGGTTTGCAAAAGACACGTCTCCCAGAGGTGCATCTGCTGACACTCTCTTCTGTACGGTTTCCGGGACGCCAGGGGCGGGTCAGCCTCAGCAGGTCCCCAACAACCTAGAATCTCTAAGGGTCATGGAAGCAGAAACCGACCCTCAAAGCTGACAGGGACACCCAGAGGCCAGGCCAGCAAGCAGAGAACAGCCTTCCCATGGGACCACAGAGTGACTGTACCCAGTAACCCTGCTCCAGCCAGACTGGGGAAAGGGGCAGGTAGACTGCAGACCGCAGACCATTCCACACATGCATGGGCTTGTAGCAGGAAATGAGAGGTAGGCCACAGATTGGCTGCCCCTCAGACTACTGTGTGTGAAAGGTGGCTGTGCGAAGCTGACTGTAGCAGCTACAGGACTTCTCATCATGGAGTTCTGAACTTTCCACAAAGCCCCTGCTTCAAAGTCTAGGACAGAACAACCACCCAAAGTGACCTTGAGCAGAAAGTGGCTGCAGATCCACAGAAAGAAACAAGATGACAGCTGGAGGGTGAAAACAGAGGTGGGTAAGAGCCCCAGATGAGTGTGACAGCTGGGAAAGAAGCCCCCAACAGAACAAGATAAATGCATCCATCAAGAACCTCTAGAACGATGGGTGAAGGTGCCTGTCACCAAGCCTGATGACCTGAACTAGATCCCCAGGGCACACATGGTAGAAGTGATTCCCTTGGGTTACCTCTGACCTCATACAGAGGCACACAAAAGTAAGTAAGAAAGTAAGTAAATGGAGGGGGAAGAGCACATAGGTGTTGGGTGTACATCTTTATTCCCAGCTCAGGTGACAGAGGCAGGTGTGCATCTCTGAGTAGGAGGCCAGCCTGGTCTATATAGCAAATTCCAGGCCACCCAGGGCTACATACTGATGCCTTGTCTCAAAATTAACACCAGCCCCCCACCCCCCATACGCTTAACTGATGGGTCAGTGGTTAAGAGCACTAGCAGCTTTCAGAGAACCTGGATTCAGTTCCCAGCACGCACAGGCTGTCTGCAACTCCAGGTCCAGGGGACCCGATGCACTTTTCCAGCCTCCACATGCGGCCCACATGCATAAGATAAAAATAAATAAATCTCAAAAAAAAAAAAATCTCCAAGCCGGGCGTGGTGGCGCACACCTTTAATCCTAGCACTCGGGAGGCAGAGGCAGGCAGATCTTTGTGAGTTCAAGGCGAGCCTGGTCTACAGAGTGAGTTCCAGGACAGCTGGGACTACAGGGAGACCCTGTCTCGAAAAGACAAAAAAAAAAAAAAAAAAAAAAAATTCAAAGTTTTTAAAAATAAAATGAGGGGCTGGAGAGATGGCCTAGCGGTTAAAAAACCCGGCCGACCGCTTTGCAGAGGACCCGGTTCGATCCCCAGCACCCACATGGGAACCGAAAAAAAAACCGTCTGAACTCATAATTCCAGAAGAACTCCAGGTTCCAGGGGAATCCGACACGCCTCTTCTGACCTCTGTGGCATATGAAACCGACACGGGTGCACAAACTTGCATGCAGACAGTACATTCATACACATAACAGAAATAATAAAATTAATAAAAAAATTTAAAAAAGAATAAATAAAGAATTAAAAAATAAATAAAATAAAATGAGGCGGGGCTATAGAGAACTCAGTGGTTAAGAGCTAGAACCCAGGTGAGGGATAACAACTGTCCATAACTATAGTTCCAGGGATCTGATGCCCTCTTCTCTATCTGATGGTATTGCATGACATGGTGTGCATTATAAAAATGCAGGCAATACATTTAAACAAATAAATAAAAATAATAACATTAAATATTTAAAAAATAGTCAGGTATGGTGGTGCATGCCTTTTAGATCCCAACACTTGGAAGGCAGAGAGGTAGGTGAATTTCTGTGAGTTCAAGGTCAGCCTGGTCTACATAGTGAGTTCCAGTACAGCTGGGTTACAGGGAGACCCTGTCCTCCAAAAAAAAAAAAAAAAAAGACAAACATAAATAATAAAAATAAAATTAAAAATGAGCCTCAAAAACATAAAGCATAAACTGACAGCACTGATGGGGAATAAGGCAGCAGTCCTGCAGTAATGGCTAGAAAGCTCAATATAGCACTTTCAGAGCTCTGTGTATGTGTGCACACGCATACCTTGCTGGGCACAGAACCCAGGTCTTTGTAATGCAATGACAGAGTGAAACACCAAAACACCACTTAAAAAAACAGATGGATCAAAGATCTCAATGTGAAACCCAAAACTCTGAAGGTGATAGAAGAAGTTGGCAGGCCAGGCATGGTGGCGCACGCCTTTAATCCTAGCACTTGGGGGGCTGGAGAGATGGCCTAGCAGTTAAGAGCGCTGACTGCTCTTGCAGAGGACCTGGGTTCGATCCCCAGCACCCACATGGCAGCTGAGAACCGTCCGTAACTCCAATTCCAGGAGAACTCCAGTTCCAGGGGAATCCGACGCCCTCTTCTGACCCCCGAGGCATTGCACGACACAGGTGCACAGACCTGCAGGCAGACACACCATACACATTAAAAAAAAAAAAAAAAAATCCTAGCACTTGGAGGCAGGGCAGGTGGATCTCTGCTGAGTTCAAGCCAGCCTGTCACAAGTGAGTTCCAGGATAGCCAGAGCTACAGGAGACCCTGTCTCAAAAGACCACCACACACAAAAGTTGGCAGTAGCCAAGCCTTATACCTATAAGACATAAGTATAGGAAAGCTTCCCTCGCTGGGCGTGGGCGCACACAAACCTTTAATCCTAGCACTAGGGAGGCAGAGGCAGGCGGATCTTTGTGAGTTCGAAGGCCAGCCTGGTCTACAGAAGTGAGTTCCCAGGACAGCTGGGCTACAGGGAGACCCTGTCTCGAAAAGACACAAAAAAAAAAAAAAGGAAAGACTTCCTAAATCAAGACAGCAACTGTGCAAGAAATAAGATCTGACAATTGACAAATGGGACCTCATTAAACATAAAAAGCTTCTGTACACCAAAATAAACAATCAGGGAAGTGAAGAGAAATCCAGGAGTGGGAGGAAACCTTCACCAAGAGATCCACTCTGAAAGAGCGACTGATTTCCAGAATATATAAACTAACTCAAAAAACAGAAGAAAGAAAACAAATGAAATCACTCAAAAGATGGAGCAAAGAGCTGAACAGAGACTTCACAAGTGAGGATTAGAAATGGCTGAGAAATATCCTAAAAAAATAATTTAAGGAAAACACGCCATTTAATCCTAGCACTTGGAGGCAGAGGCAGGTGGATTCTGTGAGTTCAAGGTACCCGAGCACTGATGTACAGAATCCGTACCAACACAAAAAATAACAAAAAAAAAAAAAAAAGGAAATGCAAATAAAAACCACTTTAAAGATATCATACTTAAGACTGGCATAGAGATAGGAGAGATGGCTAGCAGTTAGAGAGACAGATGTCTAAAGGAGGACCCGAGTCGTCCCAGCCCATGGCAGAGACCCCGTAACTCCAATCCAGGAGACTTCGACAGTTACAGGGGACGACACCCTTCTCTGACCTCTTACGGACACTTGCAAAACACAGTGTGATACATAACCTGCAATGCAGGGACAGTCTACTTCATACACATACCAGATAATAAGAAATTAAAAAAAAAAGCATGAAGACTGGCTAGATCAAGATAAACAAATGATACCAAAAGTGCTGGAAGAGGTTGTGGGGAAAGGGGAAACACTTATCTCACTGATAGTTGGGATTGTAAACTCTACACCACTATGGAAAGCAGTGTGGAGAACCCTTGAGAAGACTCAAAATTGAGGCTACTCACTGACCCATGTCATACCCACCTGGGTCACATCCCCGACAAGACTCATCCTGTACCCAGAGAACTGCATAAGCCATGTTTATTGCTAGCTCTTTCAACAATAGCAAAAAAGCTGGAACCACCCAATCTCTCAACTTGAGTGATAATGTAAGTGTCATCTTATACAATGGGTTTATGCAGCGGTAAACAAAGAATGATGCATCTGAACTTTTTGCAGGTAAATGGGATGGAACTAAGAGATTTTATGTTAAATGAAGTAACACAAGCCCAGAAAAACAACGACGATGGGATGCTCCTCCAGTCTGTGGCATGCTTAGGGCCAAATACGTATTATGCACCGCAATTACCTAGTTGTATTTTCTTGTTGAACTGGGCCCTTGAGCTTTTTTGCCAAGTATTTGGAGGATGCATATTGGAAAGAAAACAACAACAACGGCTACATCAAAGAACTGACCAAAACAGTAAACTTCTGCTCGAAATGTCATAACTTCTATCATGAGAATTTTCAGAAGACGAGAAAAAGATGAAAAACACTGTTTGGTCAGAATGCACTATCTGGGTGGGTTGGGTGGGTGGGGGTGGGGGTGGGGGTAGGGAGAGGGGGACACATGGTTCTAGATTCTGATTTGTAATTTCTTTATTAAAAAATTTTTTTTATATAATAATATACATATTAGGGGCTGGAGAGAGCATTGGCGGCCTAGCAGTTAAGAGTGCCAACTGCCTTGCTTTGCAGATGGACCTGGGTTCTAGATTCCCAGCACCCCATGGCAGCTGCAGAACTGTCTTTAACTCCAGTATCCAGGGGGATCCCGACGACCTCTTTTGAACCTCTTGCAGTACTGCATGATATGGTCAAAACACCTACATGCAAATAGTACATATATCAATAACATAATAATATTTAAAAAAATATATGAAAAAGATTATATAAAATAAATGTAATTTAGGGCTGGAGAGATGGCCAAAAATAAAGAATTGGTTAAGAGTGCCGACCGGCTCTTGACAGAGGCACCGGGTTCGAATCCCCAGCACCCACCTAGCAGCTCAGAGAACCGTCTAACTCCCAATTTCGAGAGAGACCAGTGCCAGGGTGAATCCGACACCTTCTGACCACCCTCTGCGGATTGCACACACGGCGTGACAGAGTATATGCAGACAGTACATTTACACAATCACAGAAAAAAAAAAGTATATTTATAAAAATAAAATAAACAAACATACAGGTGTATTGCCACCATGGCCATCTAAAAAAAAAAAACACACAAAATAGAAACAATAATAAAAATACCGTCCGTCTCCTTGTAGTAATGTAGACTGTGCTGGCCTGGNATGGAGCCCAGGAGTGAGGCTCAAGGTACAATGTTTGCCCAACATACATTTACATTAGAGGCGAGTTCTACCCTCAGTACCATACGCACATGTACAGAGGCACCTTCCAACCCTTGCTCCTGGGCTTCCACTGCACTCCTGGTCTTTGCTTGAGGACTTGTAGGGGCCCAAGGGCTGAGGGGACCCATGAGGCTGAGGTCTGAACAGCCCCTTCTCCCCTGGCCATCCAATAGAGAGGTCTGAGTCTATCCAGGTTCACAGAGGACAATACAGGTCAGTGGGATGTGAGCCGGAACCCATGCTAGTCCTCTGGACCACAGTGGGGGCTCTGAACTGCAAGAGTCTGGTGGGATACTGGGTGGGGGTACCACGTCAGAGAGGCCCTGGGATTCAGCGCCCACTGTGCAGGCAGGAGCACTCATCTTTGAAGGGCAGGCCAATCCTAACCCTATACCTGGTAAAGCCCACTATCAGAGCCTGGGAAGACCTGGGTGTGGTGGTGGCATGCCTTTAATCCCATCACTCAGGAGGTGGAGGCAGATGCAGGAGGATTGCTGCATGTTTGAGGCTACCTTGGTCTACACAGTGAAATCCATGGGGCTACAGGGAGACCCTGTCACAAAACAAAACACAACACAACCAAACAAAAGAGCCTGGGAGCTTTTCTCTTTGACCTAGTGGTAGAGACTGGGATGAATTCATTTAGAGTAAAACATAGCTCAGAAGTTCTGAGAAGCAGCTTGTGGCCCAACGGGGGACGGGCTCTTCACAGACCCTGTCAACTGAACACTACTGAACAGCTCTTGCCCTGAACTTTTCCGCTTTTGTTTGAGTGGGAAAATCATCTTGACAGTCTTGATATTGTTACCGCTGTCCTTCCTCTAAGTAGTCACCCACCTGCTTTACTCAGGGGTCCTAAGTGGCACCACTGTTACTGTTACCCCCGTGTCTTCCTCTAGGTTAAATCACCTTACTTTACTCGACGCCAAGTGCACCGTGACTGTTACAATGTTCCCTTCCTCTAGTTATCCAATCACGCTGCCTTTACTCAGGACCGTAGCAAGGGCACCTGTGACTGTTTACCTTCCTTCCCTAGTTATCACCATGCTTTAACTCAAATCCTAGAACATCTGTGACGTTTACCATGTCTCCTCCTTAATTATCACCTGCTTTACCCAGGTCCTAAGTGCACCTGTGAGTGTTGTATGTCTTCGTCAAGTTACTGCCTGCTTTACTGAGGTCCTAAGTGCACCTGTGAATGTTACCTGTCTTCCTCTAGTTATCACCTGCTTTACTCAGGACCCAAGTGCACCTGTGACTGTTAACTGCCTTCCTCTAGTTACTGCCTGCTTTACTCAGGGCCTAAGTGCACCTGTGACTGTTACATGTTTTCCTCTAGTTATCACCTGCTTTACTCAGGACCCAAGTGCACCTGTGACCGTTGTGACAACAATGTCTTCCCTCTAGTTTTTATCACCTGCTTTACCTAAACTCATGACACAAGGCAACCTGTGACTGTTACCACCTGTCTTCCTCTAGTTTCTGCCTGCTTTACTCAGGACTAAGTGCACCTGTGACTGTTACATGTCTTCCTTTAGTTATCACCTGCTTTACTCAGGTCCTAAGTGCACCTGTGACTGTTATCTTTCTTCCTCTACTTATCACCTGCTTTACTCAGACACGTGCACCTTTGGCTGTGAAATGTTTTCACCCTCTAGGTGTATCACCTGCTTTACTCAGACAGCAAAGTGCACTGTGAACTGTTACCTGTCTGCCGCTAGTTTATCCACCTGCTTTAATTTATAGGTCCGAAGTGCACCCGTGACTGTTAAAATGTCTTCCTCTAGTTTCTGCCTGCTTTACTCAGGACTAAGTGCACCTGTGACTGTTACATGTCTTCCTTTAGTTATCACCTGCTTTACTCAGATCCTAAGTGCACCTGTGACTGTTGTCTGTCTTCCTCTAGTTACTGTCTGCTTTACTCAGGTCCTAAGTGCACCTGTGACTGTTATCTTTCTTCCTCTAGTTATCACCTGCTTTACTCAGGACCCAAGTGCACCTGTGACCGTTATCTGTCCCTTCCGCTAGTTTATCACCCACCTTCTTTACTCAGGTACCGAAGTGCACCTTGATGGTTAAACATGTTTCCCTCTAGTTTATCACACCTCATTTACTCAGGACCCAAGTGCACCTGTGACTGTTACATGTTTTCCTCTAGTTATCACCTGCTTTACTCAGGACTCAAGTGCACCTGTGACTGTTAACTGCCTTCCTCTAGTTACTGCCTACTTTAATCAGGACCTAAGTACGCCTGTGATTCTTACCTGTCTTTTTTCGTTATCTTCTCTGCTTTTAAACCAAGATTTTACGTGTGCGTTCAATGCTTAACTGAACTGCACTTCCCCACAATGTGTGTAACCACCCTGTGTTTATCTATGAAGCCTTCTCCCCTATCCTCTCTGTTTGAGGACACCTGGTTAATTTTTTACTTTCCTTGGAATCCTGGGCCTTTCTTGCACTTTCTGAGACCCCTGCTTTTCACTATATAAACTTGTTACAAAGAAAGAATTAAGGAGGTTTGCAAAAGACAAGTCTCCATCCCAGAGGTGCATTCTCTGACAACTCCTCTTCCTGTAGGTTTCTCCGGGAACGCCGGGCTGTTCCAGCCTCAAGGCAGGTCCCACAACAACCTAGATCTTCTAAGGGGGTCATGGAACAGAAACGACCCGCAAGGGCTGACAGGGACACCCAGAGGCCAGGCCAGCAAGCAGAGAACAGCCTTCCCATGGGACCACAGAGTGACTGTACCCAGTAACCCTGCTCCAGCCAGACTGGGGAAAGGGGCAGGTAGACTGCAGACCGCAGACCATTCCACACATGCATGGGCTTGTAGCAGGAAATGAGAGGTAGGCCACAGATTGGCTGCCCCTCAGACTACTGTGTGTGAAAGGTGGCTGTGCGAAGCTGACTGTAGCAGCTACAGGACTTCTCATCATGGAGTTCTGAACTTTCCACAAAGCCCCTGCTTCAAAGTCTAGGACAGAACAACCACCCAAAGTGACCTTGAGCAGAAAGTGGCTGCAGATCCACAGAAAGAAAACAAGATGTAGCCTGGAGAGTGAAAACAGAGTTGGGTAGGATCCCCGAGTGAGTGTTACACTTGAAGAGCCCACAACAGAAACAAGATAAATGCATCCCATCAAGAACCTCTAAACGATGGGTGAGGTGGCCCTGTCACCAAGCCTGAATGACGCTGAACTAATCCCAAGGGCACACATGGTAGAGAAGGAGTCCCTTGGGTTACCTCTGAACCTCATACAGAAGCACACAAAATTAAGTAAGAAAGTAAGTAAATTGAGGGGGAAGAGCAAACATATTTTTTGGGTGTACATCTGTATTCCCAGCGTCAGGTGACAGAGCAGTTGGTGCATCTCATGAGTAGTAGGCCAGCTGGTCTATATAGCAATTCCAGGCCACCCAGGCCTACATAATGATAATAGCCTTGTCCCCTCAAAATTAACACAGTCCCAAAGCCCCCCACCCCCCATACGCTTAACTGATGGGTCAGTGGTTGAGAGCAATAGCAGCTTTTCAGAGAACCTGTATTCAGTTCCCAGCACGCACAGGCTGTCTGCAACTCCAGGTCCAGGGGACACCCTCTTCTAACCTCAACAGCATTGCATGACAAGGGCACACAAACCTACATTCATACAAATAAATAAATAAATCCTCAAAAAAAAAATCTCCAGCCGCCGGACGTGGTGGCGCACACCGTTAATCCTAGCCTCGGGGGGCAGAGGCACACAGATCTATGTGAGTTCAAGGCGGCCGGTCTACAGAGTGAGTTTTCCGGACAGCTGGGACTACAGGAGACCCCTGCTCGAAAATACAAAAAAAAAAAAAAAAAAAAAAAAAAAAAAAATCTCCAAAGTTTTTTTAAAATAAATGAGGGGCTGGAGAGATGGCCCTAGCGGTTAAGAAGCGCCGACCGCTCTTGCAGAGGACCCAGGTTTTCGATCCCCAGCACCCACATGGGCGGCCGAGAACCGTCTGAACTCCAATTCCAGAAAAACTCCAGTTCCAGGGGAACCGAACACCCTCTTCTACCCTGTGGCATTGCACACACGGGGCACAAACTTGCATGCCAGACAGTACATTCATACACAGAGTACAGAATAAATAAATTAATAAAAAAATTTTAAAAAAGATAAATAAAGAATTAAAAAATAAATAAATAAAATGAGGCGGGCTATAGAGAACTCAGTGGTTAAGAGCTAGAACCCAGGTGAGGGCAACAAACTGTCCATAACTATAGTTCCAGGATCTGATGGCCCCTTTCTGCGTGACTCTACAAGTGCATTTGGCATGACACACGGTGTGGCTTACCTCCGGCAATACATTTAAACACACTGAAAAAATTAAAAAATCATCCATTCCCTATTTCAACTAGTCCGGTCTGGTGGTGCATGCCTTTCATTCCAGCCCGTGGCAGAGCAGCGAGTCGGATGCATGTCCTTGTGCGTTCCCGGGTCCGCCTGGTCTACCTCGTTGCGTTCCGTCGCAGCTGAGGTTTCCAGGGAGACCCAAGTCGCCCCCAAAAAACCACCCCCCAGCCACACATCACCTAACTTAAAAATAAAATAAAAATGAGCCCCAAACCACGAAAAGCTAACCTGACAGCACGAAATGGGGAATAAGGAAGCAGTCCTGCAGTAATGGCTAGGAAAGCTCATATAGCACTTATCCAGAGCTCTGCTGTAGTGTGGGCACACGCATGACCTTGCTGGGCACAGAACGCCAGGCTTGTAATGCAATGACAGAGTAGAAACACCCAAAAAACACCACTGTAAAAAAAAACAGATGGATCAAAGATCTCACTGTGAAACCCAAAACTCTTAAGGTTGATGAAGAATTGGCAGGCCAGGCATGGTGGCGCCACGCCATTTAATCCTAGCACTTGGGGGGCTGGAAGATGGTAGCAGATTAGGCGGCGATGCTTCTTGCTAGAGGAACTGGGTGTCGAATCCCAGCACGCCTACATGGCAGCTGAGAACCGTCTCGGAACTCGCAAATTCCCAGGAGAAACTCCGTTCCAGGCGGGGAAAAAAATCCGCACGCCTCTGTTCTGTACCCGCCGACGGCATGGCAACGACACAGTTGCACAGACCTGCAAAGGCAGACAGTAACAATCCATACACATTAAAAAAAAAAAAAAAAAATCCTAGCAGCTTGGAGAGGTAGGTGGATCTCTGTGAGGTCAAGGCAGCCTAGTCAACAGAGTGAGTTCCAGGATAGCCAAGCTACAGGAGACCCTGTCTCGAAAAAGACACACACACACGAAAAGTTGGCAGTAGCCAGCCTTATCCTATAAAAACTAAGTATAGGAAAAGACTTACCCTGTGGTGGCTCCGTCGGGTGCACACACGATTTAATCCTAGCACTAGGGAGGCAGAGGCAGCGGATCTTTGTGAGTTCGAGGGCCAGCCTGTCTACAGAGATGAGTTCCAGGACAGGCACGGAAGGGCACAGGGAGAAAAAAAAAAAAAAAAGACGCAACAAAAAAAAAAAGGAAAAAACCTTCCGAAATCAGACAGCAACTTCAAGAATAAGATCGAACAAATTGACAAATGGGACCTCATTAAACATCAAAAGCTTCTGTAACAATCAATAAAAACAATCAGGGAAGTGAAGAGAAATCCCAGAGAGTGGGGAGGAACTCTTCACCAGAGATCCATCTGAAAGAGCATGATCTCCAGAAATATATAAACTACACTACTAAAAAAACAAGAAAGAAAAAATATGAATCACTCAAAAAAGATGGAGCAAAGGCTGAACAGAGACTTCAAAGTGAGGAATTAGAGATGGCTGAGAAAATATCTTAAAAAATCAATTAAGGAAACACGCCTTTAATCCTAGCACTTGGAGGCAGAGGCAGGTTGGATCTCTAGTGAGTTCAAGGCACCCTGGTCTACAAGCCAGTTCCAGGCCAGCTGAGACTAAGAAAACCCTTGCATCAAAAAGACCAAAAAAAAAAAAAAAAAAAAAAAAGGAAATGCAAATAAAAACCACGTTAAAGATATCATCTCACTCCTATAAGACTGGCTGAGGATAGGGGCTGGAGAGATGGCCTAGCAGTTAGAGGCCGACTGCTCTAAGGAGGACCGAGTCGATGCCCAGCACCCATGGCAGCGTGAGAACCTTCCGTAAACTCCAATCAGGAGAAACTCGCAGTTTTAAGGGGAATCCGACCCCTTCTTCTGACCTCTCGGACATGCACACAACACACGTGTGAAATAACCTGCATGACAGGGACAGTACGTTCATTACACATTACAGATAATAAGTAAAATTGAAAAAAAAAAGCATGAGACTGGCTAGGATCAAGATAAACAAATGAACCAAGTGCTGGAGAGGATGAGCGAAAGGGGGAAACACTTATCCACTGTTGGGATGAAACTCATCTACCACTATGGAAAGCAGTGTGGAGAACCCTTGAGAAGAACTCAAAATGAGCTTACCCTGACCCAGTCACTACCACGCCTGGTCACATCCCCACAAGACTCATCTTACCGGACAGAGTTACATGCATAGCCATGTTTATTGCTGCTCTTTCACAATAGCAAAAGCTGGAAGCAACCTAATTGTCTCACTGATATGGCTATAGAAATGTGTTACATCTATACAATGGAGTTCTATGCAGCGGTAAACAAAGAATGATGACATCTATGAACTTTGCAGTAAATGGATGGAACCTAAGGTATATGTTACCTGACAGTAACCCCCAGTCCCGACACCAACGACGAATGGAGATCCCGCATCTGTGGATGCTAGGGCGCCCCAATATGCCCCCTACGTTTGTATGTCTTTCTGCTCGGGCCTCCTTGACGCTTTTCCACGTATTTGGCAGATGCATATTGGAAAGAAACAACAACACTCCCACCCCGGCTACATCAAAGAACTGACTACACCCCCCGTGAACTTCTGCTCGAATAGTCATCTCATGCATCGAGAAAATTTTCAGAATGACTGAGAAAAGGGATGAAAACATGTTTGGTCAGAATGGCAGAGCTTCGGTGGGTGTGGGGGGTGGGTGGGGGTGGGGGGTAGGGGAGGGGGGAACACAGGTATAGATTCGATTTGTTAATGTAATCTTGTATTAAAAAAAAAAAATATATATATATAATTATACTATATAGGGGCTGGAAGAGTTGGCGCCTATGCAAAGTTAAAAGTGCCAACTGCTTCTTGCAGAGGACCTGGGTTGATTCCCAGCACCCACATGGCAGCTGAGAACTGTCTTTAACTCCAATTCGTTCCAGGGGAATCCGACGACAACTCTGTCTGACCTCTGCAGTACTGATGATATGGGTGCAAAAACCTACATGCAAAAGTACATTCATACAACTAAATAAAATTTTTAAAAAAATATATGAAAAACGATTTATAAAATAAATGTAATTTAGGGCGTGGAGAGAATGGCCTAGTGGGTTAAGGTGCCGACCGACTCTTACAAGAGGACCGGGTTCGATCCCCAGCACCCACATAGCAGCTCTAGAAACCGTCTAAACTCTCCAATTCGCAGAAGAGAAACATCCAGTAGGGAATCCAACACCTCTCTGAACCTCTGCGGCCATTGCACGACAAGGCATTGCACGACACGGGTGCACAGACGTATATGCAGACAGTACATTCATACACATACAGAAAAAAAAAAGTAATTTAAAAAATAAAATAAAAAAATAAAGGTGTATGCCACCATGGCCATCTAAAAAAAAAAAAACAACACAAAAAATAGAAACAAAAATAAAAAAATACCCTCAGGGTCTCACTATGTATATGTAGCACTGGCTGGCCTGGCCTGGATCTCCTAGATCCACTTGCGTCTTCCTCCCAAGTGCTGAAATTAAAGGTGTACAACCATGAACACCAGAAGGATATCGCTTTTAATAAAGGACACAATACCTAGATGGAGCTGAGGGTACAGTCCAGTGCCCTTGTCCACCACCCTCACACACACCAACAAGCAATCAGGGAAAGTCCACAGCTCATACACACAGTGGTAAAGGTCTGAATACTTTCCCCACAAACTGAGGAGCAAGACGAAGATGCTGCCTCTGCCACTTCTACCCCACAGCACAGAGGTCCTGGCCATAGCAACGAGAAAAGTAAACGAGAAGTCAGACACGCCGTGTGCAGAAAACAGTCTTAAATGGGGAAAACCCAGTCTAATGGTGGTAGTGCACACCTGTCATCCCAGCACACGGGACGCAGAGGCAGGGGACCAGGTTTCGGTTCCCAATACTCACATGGCAGCTAATAACCATCCCTAACTCCAGTTCCAGGGGATCTGATACCCTCTTCTGGCCTTGGCAGGCACACTCACATGCAGCTAACAACTGCGCCTAATTCCACTTCAGGGGATCTGACGCCCTCTTCTGGCCTCCACAGGCACACTTACACACATGCAGGCAAAACGGTCAAACACACAAAATAAAAATAAATAAATAAATAATACATAGAAGAATGGAAGCTGGTCATGAGGGTGCATACCTATAAGCTCAGAAGTGAGAGGGTTCAAGGGTGGCCACCATGTCAAAGGCCCTGGGTTTGATACCCAGTCTGAAAAAGACATCCTTGGCGGGCTGGAGAGATGGCTCAGTGGTTAAGAGCACTGGCTGCTCTTGTAGAGGACCTGGGTTCAGTTCCCAGCACCTACATGATGGTTAAAAACTGCCCAAACTTCTGCTCCAGGGCATCCACTGTCCTCAAGTACCTCCCAGGGAGGTAAAACACACATCTGCAGGCAAAACACTCATACATACCTTTATACTCACACTGAGACACACACAACATATATGTTAAAAAAAAAAAAAAAAAAAAAGAAAAAGAATCCTTTGCAAGCCAGGTGTAGTGGCCCATGCCTTTAATCCAGCACTCAGGAGACAGAGTCAGGCAGACCTGTGGGAATTCCAGACCAGCCAGGAATACATAGTGAGACCCTGTCTCAAAAAATAGTCACAAAATATCTTTAGCTACGTGAAGCTGTCTCAAAAAATGAACTCCTGCCCCCACTAAAGCAATTAAAAGAAAACCAAAACCAAAAACCAAAAACCCACAAAAGCTAGAGTGGAAAAAAACAAAGGCCTATCAGGATTGAGCCGAGGTCTTGCCTGCTGCCTAGGCTGGCTGGGACCAGCGACTTTCCTGCTGCAGCTTCCCAGTGCTGTTGTGACTAAGGACAGAGTTGTTCAGAGTCAGTTCTGACCTGAACCACTGTATGAGGGGCAGGGACAGTCACAGGCTTGGGCATCTGTGAGGATCCTGGACCCAATCCCCACACAAACATACACGATGGACTGCATAGACACAGAAAGGAGATGAGCCCCATGTTTTAAAATAACCCCTTCTGCAGATGATGTCCTTTTCTCACGATGGTCTTCGGATGCCACAGGCACTGCCAATAATATGCCATGGGCTCAGAAAAAAATAAATAAAATAACCCCTTATATCAACTGTTGTTGGACAAGGTGGCCCACCTGACAGAGGTGAAGGTGAAGCGTCTATGTCCTTCTGCGCCAACTCTGGAGGTGGCAGCTCGACCTTATCCTCTTCTGGCCCCCACCGGCTCTTCCGCTTCCTCTTCACAGTAACTGTAGTGTTGGGCTTGCCAAGGACGGCTGAAGTAGGGGTAACAGCATGTGTGGGGGTCACTGGGATGGGGCAGGTGGTGGCAGAGGGGCCAGTGCCTGGCAGGGCTTCGGGGGTGAGCTTGCGCCGCAGGCTGGGGTCTGGAGCAGGAGCAGGAGCAGGGAGGGGGCCCGTGGAGCCCGCCTTGCCTTTCCGGAACTCCTCCAGCTTTTGCCGGTAGTATTTGTACCCTTGGCTATTGGGCTCATATAGAAAACTACAAAGGAAAAGTGAGAAGACATCATGCTACTGTGGCTACCACAGATAGGCAGTGTGCACTCAGGGTCACTGTCCAGTGAGCCTCAGCCAGGGACTCCTGCAAGCCTGACCCATCTATCAGGCTCCCATCAGTTATGGCCGTCCTGCTTCCAGGGACATGCAAGACAACCTCAGAGCCTCCCAACCCAGAATCACGGTGACCTTACAGCATAACCACCCCCCACCCCCCACCCCCGCCAAAGCCAGCCATGTCTCCACTGCCCCAGTGGACTGACAGTGAAGGAAGATAAGAGCTGAGAGGGGTAGAAGCTCCCACTTCCTTAAACGTTAAAGGATCAGTCTGTCCCTAGCCAGCTGGGACACAGCTGGACTGACGTGGCTGAGGTCTCAGTTCCTTACTTCTGTCTGGAACTGTCTGGCTTCTGTCTGGACATATATGGAGGTGTGGCTCCCATGTGACAGGGCGGAATGGAGTAACTTTGCCAAGTGTCCCCAGTTTCATGTGGCAAGTGGTGAGAAAGGCCGTGTGCTTGGCGCAGGGGACTTGGCCCTAGCTGACGGGCTGGACCTGGAGGTTGGTCCTTGAAGGCAATGCTGTGCCCAGATGATGAGGCTGTGGGCCTCTGGTCCCTGAGAGACTTCCCAGAACCCCTACTGCTGACAAACTCTTCTTGAAATTTACAGGATTTGGGGGCTGGAGAGATGGCCTAGCGGTTAAGAGCACCAACTGCTCTTGCAGAGGACCCGGGTTCAATTCCCAGCACCCACATGTCGGCTAAGAGCCGTCTTTAACTCCAGTTCCAAGGGAATCCAACACCCTCTTCTGACCTCCGCATCATTGCACGACACGGGTGCACCAACCTGCATGCAGATAGTACACTCATACAGATACAAAATAATAAATAAGGGGCTAGAGAGATGGTCTAGCGGTTAAGAGTGCCGACTGCTCTTGCAGAGGACCTGGGTTTGATTCCCAGCACCCACAGGGCGGCTGAGAACCATCTTTAACTCCAGTTCCAGGGGAATGAGACACCCTCTCTGACCTTAGTGGCACTGCATGACACGGGTACACAAACCTACATGCAGACGGTACTTCATACACATAAAAAGTAAATAAAAAAAAATTTAAAAACTAAATAAATTAAAAAAAAAAAAGAAATTTACAGGATTTCCAAGTAGCCTGCTCATACCATCCCTAAGGCAGAGAATCAGAATGTCTGACATATTCAAATGGAGCTGTCCTGTGTTGTTTAGGAAGAATTGGAACCCACTCCACACAGAGGCAATCTTGTCAGTATTCTCGCCATGTGGCTGCTAAAACGCTAGGACAGGGCACCAGAGGACACAGGGCCAAACAGGGTCAGATGTCTTAGATTACTGCTGCATATAAACAAGAGATCCCCAGACGGCTCCCAGAGACTCAGTCTATTTCCAGCAGAGGCCCAGGAGATGGCCGGAAGGAACGTGTTAATGTCTGGGACCTGAGGAGGGGTGGTAGTGTGTCCTTGGTATTCCTGGGTCATAGTATAAGTATGATCGAGTGATGGCTGCTGGTAAGAAAAGTCAAGGCCAGGTGTGTATGGTAATGCACACCTTTAATATCTCCACTCAGGAAGCAGAGGTGGGTGGACGAGACTACACAGTGAGTTCCAAGCTAGCCAGGACATGTTAGAATCCTCTCTCAAAACAAAACAGGGGTTAGAGAGATTGCTCGGCAGTTAAGAGCACTGGTTGCTCTTGTAGAGGACCCAGGTTTGGTTCCCAGCACCCACATGATGCCTAACAACCGTGTAAGTCCAGTCCTGGGGACCTGACACCTTCTTCTGGCTTCCAGGGGCATTGCAAAAATGGGCACACTTGTATATATACATATATAATAAAAATAAATTTTTTTTTGTTAATTTTTATTTATTTCTGTATGTGTATGAATGTACTGTCTGCATGCAAGTTTGTGCACCCGTGTCGTGCAATGCCGCGGAGGTCAGAAGAGGGTCTCAGATTCCCCTGGAACTGGAGTTCTCCTGGAACTGGAGTTTCAGACGGTTCTCGGCCGCCATGTGGGTGCTGGGGATCGAACCCCGGTCCTCTGTAAGAGCGGTCGGCGCTCTTAACCGCTAGGCCATCTCTCCAGCCCCATAAAAATAAATTTTAAAATAAAATTTAAAACAAAACAAAATGAGACAAAAGTAAGATGGATATAGAAGTGCATGCCTGGCACCCGGCACTGGAAAGACTGAGAGTCCAAGGCCAGCCCTGGCTGCCTGCCTGCAAACAAGGACAGATGCATGGAACCCTGCTCTGTAGCACCACTCACACCTCACTATGTTAAGAGCAGCTGCAGCGTGTGGTGGGCCCGGGCATGCTGCCCCACCATGGACTGCAGAACCAGGAGCCAATGGAACCACCATCTTCTAGAAACTGCCCAGCCTCAGGAGCACTGCAGCATCCAGAAATGGACCAAGACCCTTCCAATACTAGGAGCATACTTTCCAGACCAGCCTCCTCCCCTCAGTTTCCTTACCCCTGAGAACACAGCATGCCAGGACACTGGGTCACACGAGGGCAGGCCTGTGTGCCTTCTAACAGGACACTGGGTCATATGAGGGCAGGTCTGTGTGCCTTCTAACAGGACACTGGGTCACACGAGGGCAGGCCTGTGTGCCTTCTAACAGGACACTGGGTCACACGAGGGCAGGCCTGTGTGCCTTCTGACAGGACACTGGGTCACACGAGGGCAGGCCTGTGTGCCTTCTAACAGGACACTGGGTCACATGACGGCAGGCCTTCTGTTTTTTTTGTCTTTTCGAGACAGGGTCTCCGTGTAGCTCCAGCTGTCCTGGAACTCACTCTGTAGACCAGGCTGGCCTTGAACTCACAAAGATCTGCCTGCCTCTGCCTCCCAAGTGCTAGGATTAAAGGCATGCCCCACCATGCCCGGCAGGCCTGTGTGCCTTCTAACAGGTCACTGGGTCACATGAGGGCAGGCCTGTGCGCCTTCTAACAGCCTTGCAGAAGTTTAGTCTCTAAGACTGGACATCAGATCTGTTGCTGACATTTTGTTTTATGTAGCCAGTGATCCTCCTGCCTTAGTTCTGAGTGCTGGGACTGCGGACAGTGCTGGACATCAGATCTGTTGCTGACATTTTGTTTTATGTAGCCAGTGATCCTCCTGCCTTAGTTCTGAGTGCTGGGACTGCGGGACAGTGCCACTGTGCTAGCTCGTTATTGCTGTGTCATCACTGTGAATACTTTTGTTCTTTGAGACAGGGCCTCCTTATAACCCCAGCTGGCCTAGAACTCATTTTGTAGACTAAGCTGGCCTTGGACTCACTGAAATCTGCCTGCCTCTGCCTCCCAAGTGGTGGAATATTAAAGGTGTACAGCACTCTGACTGGCATTGAGCGAACACAGTTGATGTGCTTTCTGAAGCACAGCCTGACCCCAAGGGGCAGGCTCAGAATGAAGTCCTGTGGCAGACACACCACCACAACAAACAGACCCTGAAAGTCAGTAAGTTCTTATTTAAATTAGTTCAGTTATATGTATTTGTGTAACTGTGAGTGCAGGTGCACATGGAGGTCAGCCTCGCAATAGGTAATCCCATAAGGCTATTAGGTAATCCCATAAGGCTGTTAGGCTGTGTGTGGTGGCACAGGCCCATCACCCCAGCACTCAAGAGCCTGAGGTGAGAGAAGTACAGGTTGCAGGCTAGCCTGGGCTATGCAATTAAGACTCTGCCTGTCCTTCCCAGCCCCACAGCAGCACTGCCTTCCCTACCACAGAGCAGGCTCCACCTGCCTGATGGTACAAGGCAGAGAAATCCAGAGCCTCAGAGCTGTGTCAGCTCAGTGGGTCTGGAACACAGGCTGGGATACTCCTCACACCCTGAGGCTCCCTGTTTCTTCCACTTAAAGGGGAGACTCTCCATAACATACCCAATATAGACCCTTCTGTGACTTTTGAGCCCAGCCTGCCAGCACCTGCTGTCTGTCACAGGGAATGTGGCAAATGCTAGACAGACTGCCCATGGATACCTGGCAGACCGAGGGCCAGAACCCAGTGTGCCTGCTCAAACACCATTCAGAGAACATCTCAAGGGGGGCCACAGCTGGGCTCTGGGTCAGAAGCTCTCTGCTAGGACTAGAGTCTCTGCTCGTAAGCAGAGCCCTGCACCTTCATCTGCAGGGGCGATGGCCAGGGCTAGCCCCCCACAGGCTCATGTTCAGATTATCCGGTCCCAAGGACGTGGTACCACTTCAGTAGGCTGTGGAGCCTCCAGGAAGTGCGACCATCGGGGTGGGGCTCTCTGCAGACCGCAGTCTGGCCACTGGTCCTGGTATCCTCTGCTTTCTGGCCAATGGAGACTCCATGAATCCCTACTGCATTCCACACTCCACCCTGTCCTCCTCTTCATGATGAGCCAGGGCTCCCAGGACCATGAACCCAAACAAACGGCCCCTCAAGCTTTTTCATGTGCATCTGGACAAAGCAGCTCAAAGGACAAGAGTGCACCTTACCTGAAGGCCTGGTTCTCACGGTTGTTCTGCAGGGCGATGGTCTCCACCTCGGGACCCCCGTCTGCTATGAACCTGGCCAACTTTTCTGCAAGGTTCTTGGCTTCTTCGTCCTCTGGGGGTGAAACTTTAAGCAGGCTGTCAGTACTGAGCTCAACTCACTACACCCAACAGCCTAATTCCTGCTAAGAGCCCCGCAGGACCAAGCAGGGCTTGTCTTAGGAACGGTGCAAAGAGAGACAGGCAAACGGGAATCAAATTACTACAGGGAGCAGAGCCAGAGAAACATCACAATGATACAATCCAGCCCAGCCCAGCCCAGCCCAGCCCAGCACAAAGGTCATAGGGCACTGGAGGGGGCTCACCCTTTTTCTCCAGGGGACAACAGAGCAGAGGTCTGCAGTGACTCGGCCCTGTTTCCACACTGCCAACCAGAACCCTAACCCCAAGACCCACAGCATCTGGTTGTCACTGTCTGTCCCTGGGCCCCTCACTTGGTATCAGGCATCATATCTGTCTTGACCTGACAGGCCCCCAGTGACCTTATGAAGCTGGGGCTCGTGAGCACTTGTCAAAGTGACAGTCAACACTCCCTTGGCCCTTCCCATGCTCGGCTGAGCATCTGGACAGAGTCCTGGCCTCCATCTAGGAGGTCCTCAATCTGCCACAGTCCCCCACATCCCAGCCAGGCCAGATGCTTGGGCTTCAGCCAGGCCCCAGGAGGACCTGCAGGACGGTGTGTGCTCACCCACAGGCCAGTCCCCACTCCCCAGGACAGCACAGGCTTTCACTGTCTCACACCACCCTGTTTCCTGTCCCCCCATCCACTTACCTCTCTGGGGGGCTGTCAGTAGCTTCTGGGATTCCTTCCTGACCTCTGCCACCTTCTTCCTGTAGTACAGGAATTCCCTGCTATTCTTATCGTGCAAAAACCTGGAGGAGATTCGGAACATTGGGAAAATGAGCTTCAGTGGGGGCTGAGCCCGGGGCTCCACCATTCAAAAGGAGAGTGGGCTTATCAGTGCCAAGTCTGTCTGGGTGCCACAGAGGAGCCTCTGGTGATCTCTGGTGTGGTTTAGAAAGTACACAGTGGCCAAGCACTGGCCGAGTGGATCCAAGACCCTGGTCCACACCTAGCACTTCCCCCAAATGGTACCGATCTTCTATTGGGTTAGGGTGTGACTCTGTGGCAGAGTTCCTGCTTGGCATGTGAGATGCTCTGGGTCCCACCCTGAGCTCCCCAGGACCCAGAAGTGTGACAAGGTCACACACATCTTTAAACGTGTGAGCAGCGTGGCCCCACCCCAGCGACACTCACGCGAAGGCTGGGTTATCCTTGTAGTCCTCCATTGCTACTTTCTCTAGCTCCGGGCCTCCTTCTGCCACAAAGTGAGCCAGCTTCTCTATCACCTGCCGAGTCTCAGCTCCCTCTGGGGGTGAAACTTTAAGGAGGCTGTCAGTACGGGGCTCCAACTCACTCACCCAACAGTCACTAGGTACACTCTCTCTACAGACCGCAATGACAGGGGGAAGAGGAGTGAAAGATACAGGAGGCAGTCCATCCACACAGCTCCGTGGAGGGTGGTCAGCCTCCACAGTCCCAGACACTAGGAGAGGACAAGTGTTAGGGCCTGTGCTGGGTAAGCCATGCCCAGGCTGGAATGGGCCGCTGGGAGGTATATCCATCCTCTCTGGTCTGTATGTATGTGGCGGAGGGATTGTTTAACTCTCTTGAAAACTTTTTGAAAAATTTTATTGTATTATTATTATTATTATTATTACTTTCCAGACAGGGTCTCCCTGTAGCCCCAGCTGGCCTGGAACTTGCTAGTAAACATCTGCCTGCCCCTGACTCCTGAGTACTGAGATTAAAGGCATGCACCAACATGCTGAGCTTATGTTTTACATTATGTATATGGTTGCACATATATGAGCTTGACTATAGTTCACTTGGAGGCCAAAAGACAGTGTTGGAGCCCTGGAGCTAGAGTTAAAGATAGTTGTGAGCCACCCAATATGGGTGCTGGGAGCCAAACTCTGGTTCTCTGCAAGAGTAATATGCATCCTAACCACTGAGCCATCTATCCAGCCCCAACTTCTTTTTTTTTTATTAATTAATTTATTTTTCTATGTGTATGAATGTACTGTCTACATGTAGGTTTGTGCACCTGTGTCATGCAATGCCGTGGAGGTCAGAAGAGGGCATCGGATTCCCCTGGAACTGGAGTCAAAGACGGTTCTCAGCCGCCATGTGGGTGCTGGGGATCGAACTTGGGACCTCTGCAAGAGCAGTCAGTGCTATTAACTGCTAAGCCATCTATCCAGCCCCAACTTCTTTTTTTTTTATTAATTAATTTATTTTTCTATGTGTATGAATGTACTGTCTACATGTAGGTTTGTGCACCTGTGTCATGCAATGCCGTGGAGGTCAGAAGAGGGCATCGGATTCCCCTGGAACTGGAGTCAAAGACGGTTCTCAGCCGCCATGTGGGTGCTGGGGATCGAACCTGGGTTCTCTGCAAGAGCAGTCGGTGCTCTTAACCGCTGGGCCATCTCTCCAGCCCAAGCCCCAACTTCTTATTTACCAGCTTGCAGTCTAATACATCCATTCCGTTCTGTCCTTTAAGGACGACACAATACTGTGCACACAGGTACAAGTACCCACCTTTTATTTCTTGAGTCAAGGTCTCTCAGTGACCTGAATCATGAGGCAAGCTAGACTGGCTGCCGGCGGCCCTCAGACCGGCTCTACCTCCCCAGCACTGGATAAGCGTGTGCCACCACATCTGGCTTTTTCTCTCTTTATGGAGGTTCAAGGGAGCTTCATGCTTGCAAGCACGAGACCAATCCTGTACTGAGCTATCTCCCCAGCCCTAACCAATTTTTTTTTTAATTTAATTAAAAAAAAAAAAAATTTGGTGGAGGGGAGTCTTTTTTGAGACAGGGTCTCTCTATAGTCCCAGCTGGCCTGGAACTCACTATGTAGACCAGGCTGGCCTTGAACTCACAGAAAATCTGCCTGCCCCCTCCCAGTACTAAGATTAAAGGCGTGCACCAACACCAATTCCTTAAAAACAATGACTTGAGAGATGGCCTAGCGTTAAGAGCGCCGACTGCTCTTGCAGAGGACCCAGATTCGATTCCCAGCACCCACATGGCAGCTGAGAACCATCTTTAACTCCAGTTCCAAGGGAATCTGACACCCTCTTCTGACCTCTGTGGCATTGCACGACACGGGTGCACAAACCTACACGCAGACAGTACATTCATACACATAAAAAAATAAAATATATTTTTAAAAATATTTTAAAAAACAAACAAACAGGGGCTGGAGAGATGGCCTAGCGGTTAAGAGCGCCGACCGCTCTTACAGAGGACCCGGGTTCGATCCCCAGCACCCACATGGCGGCCGAGAACCATCTGGGACTCCAATTCCAGGAGAACTCCAGTTCCAGGGGAATCCGAGACCGTCTTCTGACCTCCGCGGCATTGCACGACACGGGTGCACAGACTTGCATGCAGACAGTACATTCATACACATACAGAAATAAATAAAATTAATAAAAAAAAATTAAAAAAAAAAAAACAACAAACAAACAATGACTCAAGGGGCTGGAGGGATGGCCTAGTGGTTAAGAGCACTGACTCTTGCAGAGGACCCAGGTTCGATCCCCAGTACCCACATGGCGGCTGAGAACCGTCTGTAACTCCAATTCCAGGAGAACTCCAGTTCCAGGGGAATCCAATACACTCTTCTGGCCTCCGCGGCATTGCATGACATGGGTGCACAGACCTGTATGCAGACAGCACATTCATACACATAAAAAATAAAAATGTTTAGGGCTGGAGAGATGGCCTAGCGGTTAAGAGCGCCGACTGCTCTTGCAGAGGACCCAGGTTCGATCCCCAGCACCCACATGGCGGCCGAGCCGTCTGAAACTCCAATTTCAGGAGAACTCCAGTTCCAGGGGAGTCCGACACCCTCTTCTGACCTCCGCGGCGTTGCACGACACGGGTGTACAGACTTGCATGCAGACAATACATTCATATGCATACACAAATAAATAAAATTTAAAAAATTTAAAAAAAAAATTTAAAAAATTAAAAATAAATAAATAAAAATGTTTAAAAACAAAACAAAACAAAAACAATGACTCAAGCTGGGTGTGGTGGTGCACACCTTTAATCCTAGCACTTGGGAGGCAGAGGCAGGCTGATCTTTGTGAGTTCAAGGCTAGCCTGGTCTACAGAGTGAGTTCCAGGACAGCTGGGGCTACAGTCTCTGGCTCTTAGTGAGTCATTGTTTATTTTTGTTTTTTGATTTTTACCCTGTCTCAAAAACAAAAACAAAAACATCTGCTCTACTTTGAGCTCTAATTGATGTCCTCCAACAGCTCTCCTGCTGGTGCAGGCTCTTCAAGATGGCTTCAGGTGCTCTGGATGACGTGACTCCAGGAGTGTCACCACCTGGTGACCCAGCACGCTAGGGTTGTCTTGCACACCTCCTGCACACTCACAGCACACTACGGTTGTCTTGCACAGCCCCTGCACTCGTACACTCACAGCATGCTAGGGTTGTCTTGTACACCTCCTGCACACTCACAGCACACTACGGTTGTCTTGCACAGCCCCTGCACTCGTACACTCACAGCATGCTAGGGTTGTCTTGTACACCTCCTGCACACTCACAGCACACTACGGTTGTCTTGCACAGCCCCTGCACTCGTACACTCACAGCATGCTAGGGTTGTCTTGTACACCTCCTGCACACTCACAGCACACTACGGTTGTCTTGCACAGCCCCTGCACTCGTACACTCACAGCATGCTAGGGTTGTCTTGTACACCTCCTGCACGCTCATATACTCACAGCACACTAGGGTTGTCTTGCACACCTCCTGCACACTCGTACACTCAGCATGTTAGGGTTATCTTGCACACCTCCTGCACACTCATACACTTGCAGCCATTTCTCCAAGCAGTCCAGGTCTGTATTAATTGCAAAGTGTGCTGGCAGCTTACCCTTTGGGCACCAGAGACACCCACTGCCTGGTGCTCAATCATTACCTCAGAGTAATTAAGAATATGGGGGTTGTGCCAGGCATGATGGCACAGGCCTTTAATCCCAGCACTCAGAGGCAGAGGCAGGCGGATCTCTGTGAGTTCAAGGCTAGCCTGGTCTACACAGTTAGTTCCAACACAGCTAGGGCTACAGGGAGAACCCATCCCAAAAAGACAAAAAATAATTAAATCAATAAATAAAACAGAGCGCTCCTCTCAGGGTAAGCTCTACCAGCTGAGCGCCAGCCTGAGGACACCGATCCACAGGTAGACTGACCACCTGCTGGAGCCAGGTGGAACATGCTTTCATGCTTTTGCATTTCTCCTTGGCCTGTTCATGAGGCTCAGTCTGTCGGCCACTGTGTGGACGAGCGAAGTCTTTCACTGTCAGCTGGTGGCCGGCCATGGTGCTGGGTGCTGAGCCTGTAGCTAATCTTGGACCTCATGTGATCACTGTCTATGGAAGCAGATGTGTTTAAGGCCACACCACAGGTATCCAAAATAGGTGCTAGGGCCTTGGCATGGGCCAGGCTCCCAAAGTGCCAGCTCCCCAAAGAGCATCAGCAAGGACAGAGCACGTAAGAAGGTGCACCCTCAGCAGCCCACACCGGCTGCCAGCTGGATCCTTGCTGATCTATGCGCTCTGGTGCACACGCATTCAGAACATGGAGGCTGATGAGGCGTAACTACATGCTCAGTCTTCCCTTGTGTCACGCTGGCGGGACTGTGCTATCCATACTCTCTGGCTGTCACAGAGCCTTGCTGTGTATGAGGCGAGGCTGGAGTCAAGAGAGCCCCAGGCACCCTCTACCAGAGACCATCTCCCCCACCCTCCAATCTGTATGCTCCGAACCTCTGCCCGATCTGTGGCTAGCCACCTATTCACATGGACGAGCAGCCTTCTGGGCCTCAGGGCTGAAGGTGCTCATCCAGCTGGGGAGACAAGGAGGATCCTGCCTTGGGTAACATGTCCAGGAAGGCCTTCCATGATGGGTAACATGTCCAGGAAGGCCTTCCATGATGGGTAACATGTCCAGGATGGGCCGTGAAGTCGCCTACTCCCACCATGGAAGGTGCTCTCTTGGCAGGGATGTTCAAAACTTCCCATGGTCTTGTCTCTGCTCAAACCCAATGACTCCCTAGGCGCCTGTGGGCTGCAGAACCCAGTCACGAGCACCTTGCACAAGACTCTGGCTACTCTTGCACCTGCAGGAGCCACACCAATCGGCAGGCGACGTGGACCCTCCACATACCTCTGATCTCCAGCCACTGTTCGTAGTCTTCCTCTTCCTCCTCATCTGGAGACTGGAAGACACTCGGGCGGTGTGCTACAGGCAGCTGCTTAGCATGTGAGTAGTTCTTCATGGGGCCCAGTGGGCTGCCCAACCCAAGGCCTGTCCGCTTGTTGAGCAGCAGAGGCCTCTTCAAGGTGCTGGGCGTGGGTGTGCTGGGTGGGGCGCTAGGGGGTGGGTCTGGGGTTGGAAGAGAAGACACACACAGATGGTACACAGAGAGCACTGCAGTGGGCACACCTGGGGCGAGGGCCCCCACCACTCAACAGCAGCCACCCTTGCCTTTGGACCTGTAGTGGCTAGTGAGGGGACAGGATTCCTTGAGGTGGCCAGGACCCCTAACCTTCGGTTGGGGAATTGGGGTTTACTGAGTGCTACCTCTAGGCCATGGTGGATAGAGTGAGGCTCAGGGAAAATGACTTCTCAGGGGTTCCAGCTAGAAAAGGACAAGCCAGGCTCTGCAGGCAGCAGCTCTGGCCGGACAAGACTCTGATACGCCATACTTAAGAACCAGGGCAGATGGGCTCTTCTGGGTAAGACGTGTGCCCCAATATCCCAGGTCACAGCCTCTCTCAACTGTGGCTGAGGCTCTTAGGATAAAGGGTATAAACAACTTGTCTACCTCTGACAAAGGTGGGAGGCCGGCTTTAGTCTTGTCCAGTGACAGCAAGCTCCAGCTGGGCTGTGTACATCACTGTTCTCACAGCTGGCCATGCTCTACAGTCCTGTGAGCCTGGGGCTCCCTGAGTCTGTGCTTCCATCCACAGGAAGAGCTGGGACAGCGCGGAAGGCGCAGAAGGCCTGGTGCTCAGCCCCCTCCCAAGCCCCATTTCCCCCCAAACCCACAGATGATTGGGCTTGGTGGTATTGATTTGTGATCCCAGCTACTTACGAGACTGTGGCAGGAGAACTGAGCGCTCAATGCCAGCCTGAGCAATATAATGAGAATCTTTCTTGTCTCAAAATTAAAGGCAGTGCAGCTCAGTGATGGTATGCTTGCTGAGTATGCGTAAGGACCTGTGTTCAATCCCTAGCACTGCAAAAAAAAAAATAACCCCACGGATACAACTGTGCCCACAGCAAGGCAGGGAACTGAGTCCCCTGGGAGCAGCGCTGAGGGGCCACAGGCCTGTTCAGACCACTGCTGATACCATCTAAACCCTCAGCTTCTCAGTGTAAACAGGGGTGGCCAGCTACACACAGCTTCAGAAGCTGAGCTCAGCCACAGAACTGTATCTTCTAGATCAAACAAGAATTTGGTTTCATCAAACGGAAAGGTATACAACGAGAGAGCCTGTGGTCCACCATGATGAGCCTCACCTTCCACGGCAGGGACAAGAGGCTTCCATTTCCCAGGTGTTTTCATTACTCAATGAAAGGAAAGGACATCAAGTTTGTGGGTTCGGGTGGAGAAAGCACATTTTGGCAACCAACTTTCAAAGGGACACATGGCAGCAGAGTCAACAAGGACCCTCTGCCCACGGGCTGGGTGGGAGATGAAGGAGAGCATGGTGCTGCCACCGGCTATGCCAGGGGCAGGGCATAATCGTTCAGTCCAATCTCACTGGCCTAGAGGTGGCTCTCAATACACCTGATTACTAGGTGGCCTGGTCATCTCCAGGATGCCTGCCTATCCTACACTAGGCACAAGAGGTATGACCATATCTTCTGACAACTTCAGCACCTCAGCCCAGCTTGGTGCTGGGGTACAATCCCGCCACACTGGGAACGCCCTGCGCACGCAGCCTGGGATCTGCCTGGCTATGACCCTTGCTCTCCTGGTGGCACCTATCACCGCTGTGTGCAAACAGAGAGAGCAGGTTCATCCTGCCCCTGGGACCTGCCATGGGCACTCAGTGGTCTGAGGTGGCACTGGTCACCTCCAACGTGCCAGGAGGTGGAGAGGACTGAGGGGAGGGTCAGCTGCACGCACCTGTGCTTGTCTGTGCCTTCTGCAACTTCAGAAACTGCTGCAAGAAGCTGCCATCGTTGGCGAACTTGTTGGAGATGGAGGAGTTGTGTGCATCAGAGATTCTAGAAGCAGAGCGAGCATGGGCAGGTGAGCTGGGGAGGAGGCGCAGTGCTAGGACAGGGCTGTGTGCTGACCATCCTGGCCCAGCGCCCTCCCTGCTTCTCCTTCTCAAAGGGACCCAGATTACAGGCCCCAAAGATGCCAAGAGGGCATGGCTGAGTGCAGGGAGCAGGCTTATGCATGGGAAGCTGCGGAGAGTGAGCCCACACATGTGGCCCCACGTGTCACGGCATTCTCCAAGCAGCACCCGTGTGTGTTTTATAGTTTGCTTTGTCTACTTTTGAGGACTTTTTTGTTTTTTGGTTTAGTTTTGGTCTTTTTGAGACAGGGTCTCCCTTTAGCCCCCCTGGCCTGGAACTCACAGAGATCTACCTACCTCTGCCTCCCAAGTGCTAGGATTAAAGGCATGTGCCACCATACCCAGCTACTTTTGAGTATTTTAAAAAACATTTTATTATTTTTATTTTATGTGTATGAGTGTATTGCCTGCATGTATGTAAATGCACCCATGTCCTGCAAAGTCTATGGAGGGCATCAGATTACCTTGAAACTGGACTTAGGACGGTTGTTAGCCGCCATGTGGATACTGGGAATTGAACTTGGGTCCTCTGGAAGTACAGCCAGTGCTCCTAATCACTGAGCCAACTCTCCAGATCCTGTTTTTGTCTATGTTTTTATTTCTACTTTTTGTTTCTTTTTAAGATAAGGTCTCATGTAGCCAATGCTGGCTTCAAAGTTGCTAATTAGCTGTTAGCCTTCAACTCCTAATTCTCTACATCCATGTATCAAGATCATACCTATACAGTTTAAACCCCCCTTCCTCCTTCCCACTCCCCCCTTCCCCCCTCCCTTCCACCACATGGGTTCAGGGGATCAAACTCAGGTCACTGACTTTACCAGGTCTTTTACATGCTAAGCCATCTTTTACCAGGTCTTTTACATGCTAAGCCATCTTGCTACCAGGTCTTTTACATGCTAAGCCATCTTTTACCAGGTCTTTTACATGTTAAGCCATCTTTTACCAGGTCTTTTACATGCTAAGCCATCTTGCTACCAGGTCTTTTACATGCTAAGCTATCTTTTGCCAGGTCTTTTACATGCTAAGCCATCTTTTACCAGGTCTTTTACATGTTAAGCCATCTTTTACCAGGTCTTTTACATGCTAAGCCATCTTTTACCAGGTCTTTTACGTGCTAAGCCATCTTTTACCAGGTCTTTTACGTGCTAAGCCATCTTTTACCAGGTCTTTTACGTGCTAAGCCATCTTTTACCAGGTCTTTTACGTGCTAAGCCATCTTTTACCAGGTCTTTTACGTGCTAAGCCATCTTTTACCAGGTCTTTTACGTGCTAAGCCATCTTGCTACCAGGTCTTTTACATGCTAAGCCATCTTTTACCAGGTCTTTTACATGCTAAGCCATCTTTTACCAGGTCTTTTACGTGCTAAGCCATCTTGCTACCAGGTCTTTTACATGCTAAGCCATCTTTTACCAGGTCTTTTACGTGCTAAGCCATCTTTTACCAGGTCTTTTACGTGCTAAGCCATCTTGCTACCAGGTCTTTTACATGCTAAGCCATCTTTTACCAGGTCTTTTACGTGCTAAGCCATCTTTTACCAGGTCTTTTACATGCTAAGCCATCTTGCTGACGCAGGAGTTACTTTCAGTTTAACAATAACAAAAGATTCCCAATAGTTCTTGGGCTTTGCCACCAAAATAATAAAACCACAGAAAAGCAGTGAAAGCTCTCTGACTGAGCAGAGAAGGCTCTGCTGCAAAGTGGCCTCTGTTCAGCAAGCTGAGTCCAGAGGCCCCTCAGGTCCTTCAACTGCAGGCACCTGCCAAGTGGACAAATACTCAGCTGTACAGAGGCTGCAAATGACCACCCAGGAAATCACTAGGGAAGAATGAGACACAGCTGCCCCTTGGCATTTCCTGGGACTAGTCCCAGCACCCAGACATCAAAATCCACGGAGACCCCATTCCTTCAGGTAAGCCAGCGCAGCCCCTGCACAGGACTTGCAGTCTTGCTGTGGATATTTAACAAGCTGTGGCAACTACTATCACATGGATGATGTGTAAACAGTCCTTGCTCCACACTGCCTAGCAAAAATTGCAGAAAGGAGGAGTGTCAGGCCTGCCAACCTGTACATGTGATCCTGGCATGCAGCACTCAGGACACGGAGACAGGAAGACCCTGGTCTCAAAAGCACCCACAAAAACAAACAACAAACAAACAAGGACAGGAGTTCCATCCCCAACAACCACATGAAAAAAACAAAACAAAACAAAACAAAACAAGACAAAACAAAACAAAACAGGGGTAGTGGTGCATACTAGTAACCAGCACCAGGAGGGACAGACAGGAGGGTCTCTGGGGTGTCCTAGCCAGCCTGCCTAGACTAACTGCCGAGTTACATGCCAGTGATAGACCCTGTCAAAAAGAACATGGCCAGGAATGGTGGCACACACCTGTAATGCTAGCATTCAGGAGGCAGAGGCAGAGGCAGAGGGAAGTGGATTTCTGTGAGTTTGAAGCCAGCCTGGTCTAGATAGGGAGTTCTAGGCCAGCTAGGGCTACATTTTTTGAGACTTTGTTTCAAAAACAAAAGACAAACATTCCAACACGCCCCCTCCAAACTAAACAAAACAATGTGGAAAGTTGAGAATTGCTAACCAAGATATCTAGTCTCCATGTGCAGGTACACACACATACACAAAAGCAAACTAAAATTTAAAATATAAAAAGTGTACATGTCAGCACACATGTAATGCCTGAAGGAACCCATGGCCTCAAGTTTGCTAGGCAAGTGCTCTATCACTGAGCCACACCCCAGCCTAGAACACAGAAATGCCACATAACTGAGTGCTTAACACAGCTATGTGAGGGCTTAACAATGGTCACACAGCTATGTGAGGGCTTAATGGTCACACAGCTATGTGAGGGCTTCACAATGGTCACACAGCTATGTAAGGGCTGGCCGGTAATCCAAGAGAGGAGGTGGATGTAGGTGTTTGTTTTTGTTTTCTCAGCCAGGGTCTCACACAGACCAGGCTGAAATCACCATGCAGCGTCTGTCTTCTATGCTCTGGGATAACAGGCATGTGCTACCATGCATGCTCAGGGATAACAGGCATGTGCTACCATGCATGCTCAGGGATATCAGGCATGTGCTACCATGCATGCTCAGGGATAACAGGCATGTGCTACCATGCATGCTCAGGGGTAACAGGCATGTGCTGCCATGCATGCTCAGGGATAACAGGCATGTGCTGCCATGCATGCTCAGGGATAACAGGTATGTGCTACCATGCATGCTCAGGGGTAACAGGCATGTGCTACCATGCATGCTCAGGGATAACAGGCATGTGCTACCATGCATGCTCAGGGATAACAGGCATGTGCTACCATGCATGCTCAGGGATAACAGGCATGTGCTACCATGCATGCTCAGGGATAACAGGCATGTGCTACCATGCATGCTCAGGGATAACAGGCATGTGCTACCATGCATGCTCAGGGATAACAGGCATGTGCTACCATGCATGCTCAGGGATAACAGGCATGTGCTACCATGCATGCTCAGGGGTAACAGGCATGTGCTACCATGCATGCTCAGGGGTAACAGGCATGTGCTACCATGCATGCTCAGGGGTAACAGGCATGTGCTACCATGCATGCTCAGGGGTAACAGGCATGTGCTACCATGCATGCTCAGGGGTAACAGGCATGTGCTACCATGCATGCTCAGGGGTAACAGGCATGTGCTACCATGCATGCTCAGGGGTAACAGGCATGTGCTACCATGCATGCTCAGGGGTAACAGGCATGTGCTACCATGCATGCTCAGGGGTAACAGGCATGTGCTACCATGCATGCTCAGGGGTAACAGGCATGTGCTACCATGCATGCTCAGGGGTAACAGGCATGTGCTACCATGCATGCTCAGGGGTAACAGGCATGTGCTACCATGCATGCTCAGGGATAACAGGCATGTGCTACCATGCATGCTCAGGGATAACAGGCATGTGCTACCATGCATGCTCAGGGGTAACAGGCATGTGCTACCATGCATGCTCAGGGATAACAGGCATGTGCTACCATGCATGCTCAGGGATAACAGGCATGTGCTACCATGCATGCTCAGGGATAACAGGCATGTGCTACCATGCATGCTCAGGGGTAACAGGCAGTGCTACCATGCATGCTCAGGGGTAACAGGCAGTGCTACCATGCATGCTCAGGGATAACAGGCATGTGCTACCATGCATGCTCAGGGTAACAGGCATGTGCTACCATGCATGCTCAGGGGTAACAGGCAGTGCTACCACACATGCTGCTCCTGTTTTTTAAAGACAGGGTCTTGTTATGTAGCCCAGGATAGACATGAGGTTGAAGGGCTCCACACAGCACCACCTCCTCTCTACAGCCATGCTGAGCCTCCTGGGTCCCTCAAGCTGTGGCCTGACACAGGTAGAAATAAAGCCCTCTGCCGGTGCAGCCACAAAGCACTTACTCTCCAGGGTGAGGGGGCTGCGGGCTGGCTGCCTGGCTCTGCCTGGCCTTCTGCTCCAGTCTGGCCTCAATCTCCCGCTTTTTCTGAGCGATGAGTTCTTCCTGGTGGAGGATGTTCATGTTCATCTTTCCAGACTTCGGCTGAGCCACCCCAAACCACCGGTTAGCTTTTCCTGGGAAGGGAAAAGACAGGGATCAGTAATTACTGGAGCTCCATCGACAACCCCAGATGCTATGCATAGACAGCAACCCAAACTCCAGTCGACTCATGCGGCCATTGTTCGTTTCATCGGCAAATGCTTACAGAACGTCTGCCAGGTAGACAGCACTGTGCTGGGCTTTGAACAACAGGGTGAGGCTCTGTCTAAGTGGGAAGCACATCTGGGAGGCTCTGTCTAGGTGGGATGCACATCTGGTTAAGGAGGCAACAGACTCATAACAAAACAACTTAGCTTCAAGGCAGGGTGAAGGATCTTGAGTTTGGGGCTGACCTGGTCCACACAATATGACCCTGAACAGCATGGGTGGGGATGTGGCAGAGTGGGTGGAATCCTTGCTCAACATGGATGCCTGGGCTCCATCCCCAACACTGTGTAAACCAGCTGTGCTGGAACAAGCCTGTAATGCTATAATGCCAGCACTCAGGTGAAGGCAAGTTAGAAGTTCAAGGGCATCTTCTGATATGTAGTGACTTCTGGACTAGCCTGGAGTACAAGACTTTTTCTTTTTCTTTTTTTCTTTTTGAGACAGGGTCTTCCTGTAGTCCCAGCTAGTCTGGAACTCACTCTATAGACCAGGCTGGGCTTGAACTCACAGAGATCTGCCTGCCTCTGCCTCCTGAGTGCTAGGATTAAAGGTATGTGCCACCATGCCCACCAAACTTTTTCAAGAGTTGAGAGAGACAGAGAGAGAAAGAGATAGAGAGAAAGCTAGCAAGCTAGGGCTCAGTAGGTGAAAGTGCTTGCCACATAAAAGCCTGATCCTGAGTTAGGTCCTGGAAGCTGCAGTGGGAGGACAGAGAGCTGACACCGTGTGGATGCCACTGCACACGACCCCACACACAGACACATGAACATACTTTATGTTATTTATTATGGGGGGGCAGCGATGTATAAAGGTCACAGGACAACTTTCAGGAGTTGTTTCTCCCTTTCCACCATGTGGGTCTAGGAATCCAACTCAGGTTACCAGGCTTGGGGCAGGTGTCTATGAACTGAACCACCACACCAGTCCAATAAAGTTAAATTAAACAAAGGAAAAGAAACTTCACATCCTGCTAAGAGCAATGCTAGAGTCTGAAAAAGATAATAGAATAGGATCAGGCCGGGCGTGGTGGCGCACACCTTTAATCCTAGCACTTGGGAGGCAGAGGCAGGCAGATCTTTGTGAGTTCAAGGCCAGCCAAGTCTACAGAGTGAGTTCCAGGACAGCTGGGGCTACAGGGAGACCCTGTCTCAAAAAGAAAAAAAAAAAAAAAAACAAAAATAGGATCAAATCAATCTTTTTTGTTGTTTAAATGTGAATGTGAGTGCACATATCCAGTGGACAATCTCCAATACTGTTGTTACCTTCTTCCTTGAGACCTGGTCTCTTACTGTTCACAACAGCCTATGCCAGGCTAGGTGCCCTACAAGCTTCCGGGGATTTTCCCATCTCTGCCTTCCATCTTACCACAGAAGTGCCGGGATTACAAATGCGTGCTGCTGCACCCTGTTGCCCATGGGCTTTAGTGACCAAGCCTACCCTCTAAGGTTCCATTTGTTTTGTTTTAAGATCTCATGTAGCCCAGGCTGGCCTTGAACTCACTATGTAGCCAAGAACGATTCTGTACTCCTGATTCTCTGGCCTGTGCACCATAGCCTGCGCCGCAGTGTGGACTACCTCGCCCACTTCTGCTTTCACTGGCTGAACTATCACCCTCGGAACACAGTGACTGTTCTGGCAAAGAGCGAACAACCAGCAGAACAACCAGCACAACTCACTGGCTTTCAGCAAAGAAGAAAATGCTGAGTGTGACGGCACACAGCAGTCATGCAAGCAATCAGGAGTTGAGGCCGGAGGACAGTGGATAGTGGCTGTGCTCATCAGAGTTTGTCTCAGAAAACCAAACAAGGCAGCCTGGTCTACACAGCAAGTTCCAGGCCAGGTGGGATTACAGAAGACCCTGTATCAAAAAATAAAGAACAGAGGCTAGAGAGATGGTTCAGCAGTTAAGACCACTGCCTGCAATTGCAGAGGATCAGTTTGGTTCCCAGCACCCACAGGGCAGCTAACAACCATCCTAACTTGAGTTCCAGGGGAATCCGACACCCTCTTCTGACCTCCATGGGCACTGCATGATATGGGTGCACTTACATACATGCAGCCAATATACTCATACACATAAAATATTAAACACACGGAGCTGGAAAGATGGCCTAGCGGTTAAGAGTGCCGACTGCTCTTGCAGAGGACCGGGGTTCGATTCCCAGAACCCACATGGTGGCTGAGAACCGTCTTTGACTCCAGTTCCAAGGGAACCCGACACCCTCTTCTGACCTCCGAGGCATTGCATGGCAGGGGAGCACCAACCTACATGCAAGACAGTACACTCATACACATAAAAATTAAATAAAAAATTTTTTAAAAGTTAAAAAAAAAAAATCAAACACCCCCCCCAAAACCCAACCAAAAAAACAGGAAAACCAACCAAAAAAGATGGTGTCTTTAAACCATAGTGGTAGCCACCAAAATCAACCCCCTCCCCAAAAACAACCCAAAAACAAGAAAACCAACAAAAAAAGATGGCGTCTTTAAACCACAGTGGTAGCCATGGAGATGGAGAAGAAACCCCAAGGTTTTGGTTTTTTTTTTGGTCTTTTCAAGACAGGATCTCCCTGTAGCCCCAGCTATCATGGAACTTGCTCTGTAGACCAGGCTAGCCTTGACCTCACAAAGATCCGCCCGCCCCTGCCTCCCAAGTGCTAGGATTAAAGGCATGTGCCACGACGCCCAGCTCAAGGTTGCTTTTTTTTTTTTTTTATTCGTGTATGTGTATGAATGTACTGTCTGCATGTAGGTTTGTGCACCTGTATCGTCCAATGCCTCAGAAGTCAGAAGAAGTTGTCAGATTGGCCTGGAACTGGAGTTAAAGACGGTTCTCAGACGCCATGTGGGTGCTGGGGATCAAACCCAGGTCCTCTGCAAGAGCAGTCAGCGCTCTTAACCACTAGGCCATCTCTCCAGCCCCAAGGTTGCTTTTTTTTATTCTCTTTTTATTTGGCCATACAGACCACACTGGTTTCAACTTGCAGTGACCCTTCTGTCTCTAACTCCCAATTGCTGGAACCACACACGCATGCCACCATACCATGCTTAAATCCTATTTACACACGTTTTGTATATAAATATATGTGTATACTTGCAGATACATGTGGAGGCCAGAGCTTAATATCAGATGCCTTCCTCAATCACTTTTCTTTGAGACAGTCTCACTATGTAGCTCTGAACAGTCTAGAACTTGCTATGTAGACGAGGCTGCCCTTGAATCCACAGAGATCCCTGTATCTCTGCCTCTCAGCATCAGAACTAAAGGTGTGAGCCACTACTCCTGGCTCTCCACATCATCATCATCATCATCATCATCATCATCTTTTTTTTGGTCTTTTTGACAGGGTCTCCCTGTAGCCCCAGCTGGCCTTGAACTCAGAGATCCATCTGCCTCTGTCTCCCAAGTGCTGGGATTAAAAGTGTGCCCCACCACGCCTGGCTACTATTGGTTTTTAACACAGGGTCTCCCTGTAGCCTTAGTTGGCCTGGAACTTGCTTATACAGACCAGGCTGGCCTTGATCTCCCAGAAATCTGCCTGTCTATGCCTCCAGAAAGCTGTGCTTAAAGGTGTAGGCGTGTACCACCACCCCTTATCTTGAAGACAGGGTATTTCACTGGACCTTGAGTTCCCTATTTTCTCTAGACTGCTGCCTACTCCCGGAATCCTTTCCCACTCTACAGAGTTTCGGTTACAGACCCATACTGCCACACCTGGCACATGTGAGGGCTGGGGATTGGAAGTCTGATCTTCATGTATAGATAGAAAATGCTTTATCCACTGAGCCATCTCCCTAGTTCTTAAATCCTGAATTTTGAAAGCCAATTTTCCAGGCCTTATCAGAGCTGGCTCATCACAATTTTCAAAAGGACAAGCCCAGAAGCCAATGTGGTGGCACAACACCTTTAATCCCAGCACTTGGGAGGCAGAGGCAGGCAGATCTCGGTGAGTTCAAGCCCAGCCTGGTCTCCACACTGAGTTCCAAGGCAGCTGGGAGACCCTGTCTCAAAAAGGCCGAAAACAAAACAAAAACAATCAAATGTGTTGTGCTCAAAAAGACTTGCCCTGGGACCAGCTCAGCAGTTGGAAGCACTTGCTGCTCTTGCAGAGGACCCAAGTTCATTTCCCAGCACCCTGGTCGGGTGGTTCACAGCTGCCTATAACTGGAGCTCCAGGGAATCCCATGCCCTGTCAGGACTCCATGAGCACTGCCGAACATGCTCATACAAACACATATACATAAATAAAAGTAAGGGGTTTTAAGATACAAAATAGCCTTCCTCGACCACTTAATATATTAGCAGCGTGCAACCCACACCCCACGTCATCAGAACTAGTTCTTTACAAATATTTGCTCCCCGGTGCACTGAAAACAGAACCTGGCACGCAGCAAGAGCGAAGCACCTGCCGAGGCAAGGAATACATCTCCTTCTGGGGGCGTAGGAACAGCTGAAACAGTTGCAAGAGGGTTTCAGCAGCGTGCGAAACCGTGTCATGGCAACACCACAGCGGTTCCCAAACGCGGCTTTTTCCAGGAAGCGGGACCCAAGCCAGAGGGCATCAGCCACCTGGAAGAGTAGCAGGGCAGCCAGGGACCCGAGGGCAGGTCAGTGGAAAAGTCCGGGCAGGGCCCACAAGGCTCCATCGACGGAGTAAAGAACCTGGCGTCCTCCTAGCCCCGGGCGGGGGCGGTCAGCAACCTGAGTCTGGGGTCTTGGGAGACGAGGGCGGTGCAAAAGCCACGACTGTGGCCTGCCGAGAGGCTGGGGCTAGCAGTCCGCGTGTCCGGGCCGCGACGGGCCGGAGAGCTAAGCGGCGACATGCAGCCTCGAGAACCTAGGCGGGCGCCGGTGAGGAGGCGGGGGCTGTTACCTGCAACATCCCGGTTGTCCATCTTGAGACTCATCCAATCCCACAATGCTCCGGCGCTATCTAAGGGGAAGGAGGGGTGTTGGACTAGTGCGCTTGGCCAGATGGGAATTGTATTCCTCTTCAGTCAGCCACGTCCGGTTCCTTCGAGGACACGAGGGTCTTCTCTACAAGAATGAACGCCTCCGTTAACCAAGATGTGTCACTTTTTGTCGCGATGACTCAGATGCGTGGCTCTCCCCTCGGACTCTTCCTCAGTTGTAAGCACTTAAATACAAACTACAAATCCCAGGAGGCCTTGCACGGCCACTCTCGCGAGAGCCGTGAACAGTGTGAGGGCCGCGCACCGCTTCCGCCTCTCTGTGGGGGCTTGTTGTTGTGTAGGCCAAGATGGCGGCGCAGGCTGCGGCGGCGGCGCAGGCGGCCGCGGCTCAGGCGGCGCAGGCCGAGGCGGCCGAGTCGTGGTATCTGGCGCTCCTGGGTTTTGCCGAGCACTTCCGCACGTCCAGTCCGCCCAAGATCCGCCTGTGTGTCCACTGCCTGCAGGCCGTGTTCCCCTTCAAGCCTCCTCAGCGCATCGAGGCCCGCACACACCTGCAACTCGGCTCGGTTCTCTATCATCACACGAAGAACAGCGATCAGGCGCGCAGTCACCTGGAGAAGGCGGTGAGTGTGCGGGGCGGGGCCGTGGGGACCTGGAGGGGGGTCGCGACTCCGGGCTCATGGCGCCCGAAGGCCTCGCCCTCACCTCTGCTGACAGACAGGGCTCTGCCACGCCCTCCCACCCCGGAACTGGGAAAGTTGTACTTAAACAACTGCAGAGTCCCTACGAAGGGGATCCCACGTTCGGGTGGCCGTGGGGACACCGCCCATCGGCCCCGGGAGCGTCAGATGAACGCTCCTACCTGAACAATACGAGATCCAGGCCTATTTCAGGTCGGCGCAGGAACGCTGAAGTGCGATCCCAGGAGACCTAGGACATGCCTTTCCTTCTAGGTGGCTGCAACTACAGATGGGACTCAAGAGTATCGAGGTCTTGTGTCCCATCTGTCGTTGCAGAGTCATCTAGAAAGGTGAGACCATGGCCTGTGTTTCGCAGAAGTTGCAGGTGACAGTCTCTGGCCCCACCCCCCTCGTGACTCGAAAAGTATGGTCTCGGGAAACTCAAAAGATGCCATTACCTGTCCCTGGATCTGGAATTCCGACCCTCAGTGTCTGGAAGGTCTTGTGTCCCTGTAGTGGAAAAATCAAGAGACCTGGAGTTGGATGGACATTGATGTCCTACGAGGACGTGAAATGGGGCTGTGGATCCCAGGGCAGTTTGCTCTATGCCGGACTGGAGGTGGATCTCCTACCATGTACTAGTCCATCCTCTTTGACGTAGTCCCCCTTCCGCCTCTAATTTGACTAATGGCTTCTTGCTGCTTCTCAGAATGTGGGAAGATGGCTGTCATGCCGCCCTTTGATAAAGGCTGTTTCTTCTCATAGCAGCTCTATGTCCTTGTCACATTCCCATCTCCGTTTTGTCGTTTGCACGTCTTGGGTTTTGATTAAAGAAGCTTCTTGAAGGAGGCCAGAGAGATGGCTCAGTGATTAAGAGCACTGGCTGTGCCTGCTGACGACCTGGGTTCAGTTCCCAGCACCGACATGGTGGCTAATAACTGTCTTAACTCCAGTTCCAGGGGATGTGACACCCTCTTCTGACCTCCTCAGGCCTGGTGCATTTCACAAGCATGGTGCATTCTCACACATGCAGGCGAAACACCCATACTCATGAAATTTTTTTTTTTTTAAAGAAGTATCTTGAGTCAACTCAGATGTTGAATGTACTGACCTGAAGTCAAATTGGACAAATTGCCTTCAGGAGGGAATCAAAATCTTTGTTTCTCAGATTGTACAAATTTAGAACTTCTAGTCCTCAGTGAATGAACCAACTTCCTTGTTTCAAGAGTGATGCCATATGGGCTCAGAGGGATGACATGATTTCCCTAGAACCATGCAGTCAGGTTGTGTTTGGGTGTTTTGAGGCAGGGTCTTAGGAAATATCCCAGAATGGCCTCAGACTCATAGCAGTCAGCCTTACTCAGCTTCCCAAATACTGGCTTACTGACACTTGCTGTGATCTGAGCCTTCAAGGCAGAGGCAGGAGGATTGTGCATTGAAGGCTACCTGACTACATAACAAGAATGTCCCCCAAGAAAAAAACAGGGCAGGGCCGGCCAGCCTGACAACTAATTCTGTCCCTGGAACCTACAGTGAAAGGACCTCCAAAAGTTGTCTCCTGATCTCTACCTGCACCCACATTCAATATCACACACATACACAATAATAATAAAAATTTTATTTTTGTGTTTTTCTGACAGGGTCTCCCTGTAGTTCCAGCTGTCCTAGAACTCACTGTATAGACCAGGCTGGCCTTGAACTCAAAAAGATCTGCCTGCCTCTGCCTCCCTAGTGCTAGGATTAAAGGCGTGCACCATCATGCCCGGCAAAACTTAATTTTTAAAAAATGAGAAAGCATGCTGGAGAGATAGCCTAGTGGTTAAGAGCACTGACTGCTCTTGCATATGACCCAGGTTCGATCCCCAGCACCCACATGGCGGCTGAGAACGGTCTGTAACTCCAGTTCCAGGGGAATCTGAGACCCTTCTGACCTCCGCAGCATTGCACACACGGGTGCACAAACCTGCATGCAGACAGTACATTCATACATACAGAAAATAAATAAATTTAAAAAAATAAAATAAAATAAAATAGTGTTCTCATTTGCCGGGCGTGGTGGTGCACGCCTTTGCGTGCATACACACTGGCTGGCTTGCAGCTTCTGGCATCCTGTCTTCTCCTGTCTCTCCCTCCCATCCATCTCCCTTCCATGCATACGCACTAGTGCCCTGCATTACGTAGCTTTATGGCCTCCATTATTTCTCCTCTATCTGAACATGTGACTGTCTCAACTGTGTGTGGAAACTGTTGAAAAGGAATGTGGCCTCTGAAGCCTGCCAGTGCTGCAGGACTCCTGTGAGAACTGCTTCATCGATCATAGATCCCCTTTCCTCCTGGGGTTTTGAAGATGTCAGCTGTGACGTGGAGTGACTGTGACTCCTTCAGACCCTCCTTCTGCTCAGGGGTCCCGCCATGCTGTAGCATTTACCATTTGGGATGGGGTGCTGTACCCAAAGCTTTGCCCTTTTTGTTCCATTTTGTAAATAGTTGGCTGTTTGGCCCTTTCTTCCTCCTTGATAAGAGTCTTGGAAGGGCTGTGGACTTGTTCAGAGAATTCTCACTGCTCTGAGCTCTACCTTCATAGAAGTCTCTCGGCTGCAGAAGCAGTGAGCTGCTGCTGTGCATCCTTCAGACAGGTTTCACTTCCTTCTGATGTTTTCACTAGTTAAGCATCTATGACTTTGTGAACTTTGCTTTGTCTTTCAAGCAGTCAGGGCTGTTTCAGCCAATTTCAGTATCTGCTGTGGAGCCAAGGGAATGTGTATAATCTCACCACCACCACCACCACCACCACCACCACCACCACCATCACCACCACCATCACCACCACCACCACCACTCTCCCAGCTTTACAATGGGCTCCCTGACTGGGAAGACGGGCTGGCCAGCAAGCAGAGACATCCTCCTGTCTCTGCTTCCCAGCATTGGGATCACAGGCACGCACTGCCATGCGCCCTGCTTTTACATCAGTGCTGGGGATCAGACTTGGGGCCCCATGCCTACATCCTAAGCACTTTACCTACTAAGCCTTCTTTTGTTTAATTTTGGGTGCTGGCAGCTGGACCCAGGCCCTTCCCATATGCTAGACGTGTGCTCTTCCCCCAACCCCTAACCTTTGGTATTTTGATCTCATAATCCTTTTTACCTCTAAGCCTCCAATAGAGAGTATACATTTTCTTTTTTTTTTTTTTTTTAATTTTTTTAAAATTTTATTTATTTCCGTATGTGTATGAATGTATTGTTTGCATGCAAGTCTGTGCACCCGTGACGTGCAATGCCGCGGAGATCAGAAGAGGGCGTCGGACTCCCCCTGGAACTGGAGTTGTCTCAGCTAGGGCATTTGGAGTTTCAGAACGGTTGGCGACATACCGCCATGTGGGTGCTGGGGATCGGAACCCGGGTCCTCTGCAAAAGCGGTCGGAAACGACTCTTGCGTGCCACTACGAGCCCAAATCACGCTCACAGCCCGAGCGTATACATGTTTTCATTCTTAGATTCTTCTCCTTTGAAAGCCACGGGGGAGAAATGAATTGGTATTTTCTTTTTGTCTTAGGGGGTGGCCTTTTTCGGACAGGGTCTCCCTTTAGTCCCCAGCTGGCCTGGAAATCACTGTGTAGACCAGTAGACTGGGCTGACCTCCTGCCTCTGCCTTCCAGAGTGCTGGGGGTTAAAGTGGTTCATATCCATTGCCCGACCCTAAGATAGTGCTTACTGCCATGTGGTTGCTGGGAATGAGACTTGGGTCCTTTGCAAGAAAAGCAAGTGCTCCTTAGAGGTAAGCATTCGAGGCAATCTACTGCCAGCCCCAAGGAATTGTTATTTTCTCCATCTACATGGACATTCTTTAGCCTCCCCACCAGTTAGTACCATGCCGGGTGGTTTTTCTGCTTTTTTTTTTATTACTTTTTTTTTTTTTTAATAATTATCAAAATTGGGCATAATTGGTTCTCCAACCCCAACAACAATAACAGCACCTCCATCAAGATCCAGGCTAGGTGAAAACCTGGTAAAGACTGTCTCTTAAAAAAGGATTAAAAAAGCCGGGCGTGGTAGCGCACGCCTTTAATCCTAGCACTTGGGAGGCAGAGGCAGGCAGATCTTTGTGAGTTCAAGGCCAGCCTGGTCTACAGAGCGAATTCCAGGACAGCTGGGGCTCCAGGGAGACCCTGTCTCAAAAAGACCAAAAAAAAAAAAAAAGGATTAAAAAATATGTATCTAGGACTAGAGAGATGGCCTAGCAGTTAAGAGCACCGACTGCTCTTGCAGAGGACCCGGGTTCAATCCCCAGCACCCACATGGCGGCTAAGAACCGTCTGAAACTCCAATTCCAGGAGAACTCCAGTTCCAGGGGAAACTGACACCCTCTTCTGACCTCCGCGGCATTGTACGACACGGGTGCACAAACCTACATGCAGACAGTACATTCATACAAATAAATAAATAAGTATCCAAGTACTTTATAAAAACCATGGCATTCTCTAGTGCAGCAGACAAAAATATGCAAATTATTTCAGTCCATAGAAAACAGCACTCTGGGGTTAATCTCCAGGACCCCACAAAAACAGCAAATAAGATTTGGTAATCTGAGCTGCCTTCAAACCCCCAACTCTATACAACTCTCGAAGAAAATCATCTACCCCCTCACTTAAAACACGCCCCAAATTCCCTTTCTTCCTCTTCACTCAACTTCACTACTTAATAAAGGAAAAGACCCAGTGAGGAGCAGGATGAAGACCAGTGGCCCCTGGCCTGTGAAGATTTCCTCCTTTGTAATCAAAAAACAGACTCATAATTTCCAGGCCTGATTTCTAGAAACTTGTGAAAAACACCAGCGAGCTGAGAGCAAGCACAGGGATACTATATAATCTGTAATCTTACCTACTGGTAGGTAAGATTACATATAGCAGCAGGCATCAACCTATTAGAAGATCTCCCCTCTAATCTGAAAGCAGACTACAGCAGGCCAGTACGTGACCCCATCTTTGTGCAGGAAGTGGGTGTTTCAGGTCTGGCTACCTTGCCTTGACTGGGGCCCTCACCTTATCCTAGCCTGGAGGGCTCAAACCAAGAGCCAATCAAAGGGGATCTGGCTATATACAAAGCTGGGGTCCCTGCAGGCAGCCCAGCTCTTGGCTGCTTTACAAACTCTCTCTGCTTTCTCCACTTCCTCAGGAGTACTTAAGAACGGGGACATTTTCAGTTACTTCCTGACATACTTCAGTAGCAGCTCCTCAAAATGGCGGCTAGAGACAAACGCCCTCAGTGTAGGGTCACAGCTCCTTCCAGTTGATGGGCTTCTTGCCAGACTTCTGTAGTAATTCATTGACTTTAGAAAAATGCCTGCATCCAAAGAACCCTCTGTACACTGACAATGGGGAGGGATGAGCCATCTGCAGGACGTGGTGCCGCTTCTATCGATGGCCCTGCCCTTCTTTTGAGCGTAAGAGCCCCAGAGCAAGAACACAAGAGCCTTCGGGTTCTGATTTAGCCGGGAGACAACCGCATCGGTGAACTGCTCCCAACCCCTCTCCTTATGGGAATTGGCTTGGTGGGCACGGACAGTGAGGACAGCATTGAGGAGGGGGACACCTTGTTTGGCCCACCCAGACAGATCTCCATGTCCAGGATGAACAAAACCATCGATGTCTTTGGACAGTTCTTTATAATTGTTTTCCAAACTGGGTGGAGGTGGAACTGGTCTTTGGACGCTAAAGCAGAGCCTGTGAGCTTGATTGGGTCCGTGATGGGGATCCTGTCCCAGGATGACGACCTTCACAGCTCCTATGTCACACATTTGGGTCCAGGTGAAGACTTAGTCTGGGGGTGGATAGACAGTGTGATGTTTTCTTTCTTCTGCAGCAAATCCCATCAGCTTTATAAAATATGGTTTCCTGAACTCCACGCTGAGAGGCTTCCAGCTCTCGCCAAAGCCCACCAGCTCGTTGCGGGCGGCGAGTCTAAGCAGCGCGGAGCTCTGGGCTGAGTGGCGAGGATGGAGGCGTGCCAGGCTGGTCTTGCCTGTGGGATCCCTTCTGCCCGCCGGGCTGCCCGTGCTCTATCCTGGCCTTCTTGGGGGGACTGGCCTGCCATGGATCAGCTCGGAGGCGAGTGAGGCTCCCCAGCCTCCCTCTCCAGGGTGCCCACAGGCTCCACGCCAACCCTGCAGACGTCTGACCAAAGATGCCCAATGCTACTGCAGGACCAAGGCCCGAGCTTTGCCTTTTTTTTTTTTTAATCTTTGAGACAAAGTTTCCCTGTAACTCCCAGCTGGCCTGGAACTCACTATGTAGACCAGGCTTGCCTTGAACTCACAGAGATCCACCAGCTTCTGCTGATGGGATTTAAGGCATGTGCCACCACACCCAGAGGGTTTGCTTTCGTGTGCCTTTGGAATGGGCTGCTTTACTGGGCAAGCTTGCCCAGGTTGGTCTCAAGCTCCTGGGCTCAAATGTTCTTCCTCTCCTCTCCCTGCGTAGCTGGGAGCACAGGCACAGCCAGATTCAGCTGCTTCCCCATGGCGGCTTCTCATCTGACTTAGAAAGCAGCTCCACACTCTGCTGGTCAGACGCTGTTCATTCTCCATGGGAGTTAGCCCAGTGTTCTCTAGAATATTCTCCTGGCAGAAACACTTCCCTTTCTTAGGGCCTGATAGGGCTCAACTAGATCATCTCTTCAGGTTTCAACCATGGTCTACCAGATTGAAGCTACACCGGCCTGGAATAAAAACTCACACCAAGTCTGGCATGGTGGTGCACGCCTTTAATCCCAGCACTTGGGAGGCAGAGGCAGGACAACTGGGGCTACAGGAAAACCCTGTGTCAAAAAGATTAAAAAAAACACTCGAAGTCTGGGCAGGGTGATCTGCCATAAAGCTGCAACTTGAGTCTCCCCGTCTTCATCCTGCTGCGCTACCACACCCAGCTTTCCCAAGAAAAAAATTTTTTTTGCTTCGTCTTTTTACTAAAATCTCAAGTTTTATTTTTTTTTAATTTTTTTTTTTATTATTTATTTTTGTATGTGTATGAATGTATTGTTTGCATGCAGGTCTGTGCACCCGTGTCGTGCAATGCCGCGGAGGTCAGAAGAGGGTCTCAGATTCCCCTGGAACTGGAGTTCTCCTGGAATTGGAGTTACAGACGGTTCTCAGCCGCCATGTGGGTGCTGGGGATCGAACCCGGGTCCTCTGCAAGAGCGTCGGTGCTCTTAACCGCTAGGCTATCTCTCCAGCCCAAATCTCAAGTTTTATACCTGAAGTACAATTTCTCAGGCCTTACTGATTATTTCTGGTTATACTTTCCTTTTGGATGTTTAAGGCCACACAGTTAGCCCAGATTAACTAAGGTTTTTGTTTTTTCAAAGTCAGTTGAGGATCTGGTTTTCCCAAGAAATATTTAAAAGATGGGGTGAGGTTGCCAGTGGCACACACCTTTAATCCCAGCACTCCGGAGGCAGAGGCAGGGGGATCTCTGTGAACTCAAGGCCAGCCTGGTATGCATATACTGAGTTCCAGGAAGGCTGGGGCTACAAGGAGACCCTGTCTTGAAAATGGAGGGGAAAAAAAAGATGGGATGGGGATGTAGCTCGGTTGCTAGGGTGCTCGCTTGGCGTGCTCGAAGCCCCAGATTCCATCCCAATGGCTACGGAAACCATGTGTGCTGATACCTGTCATCCTGACACTTGGGAGGAGAAGGCAGGAAGAGTTCAAGGCCAACCTGAGGAATGTAGTAAGACTCTGCCTCAAGGAAGAATAGACAGCTGTTGCTGTGGTGCCGTCTGCAGACTGGCTGTCCAGGCCTTTAGCCTGTAGGACTGTGTAGGAGGGGCAGACCCAGGCTCTGTGGTCAGTTCATCCTGGACTTGGACAAAAATTGTTGATTATCTGAAGGAATGAGGCTTGCAGTGAGCTGTTCCTCACAGGACAAATGTTTCTCCAGCGTCTGTGGAGTGTTGGCCTGCAGCAGATTCTGGAGACACAGCCTTGACTGAGGCTGTGTGTTGTGGGTTTTAGTCAGTGTGAAGTCAGAGACTGTAGAAAAACATTCTGGTGAATAGTAAAGTGCACGTATGATGATGGTCCCATAAGATTATGTCATCTAGTAATCTGGCCTTCCTGGTCTGTATAAGTCCACTCTGATGTTTCCCTCTGACAGTGTATTTCTCAGAATGTCCCTGTCATTAACCAGTGACTGGGTATGACCACATACAGAGGAAGGTACAGAGAAGACATGGAGGTCTGGGGAGGACAGTGGTGTCCTGGAGGGGGCCTGGGAGCTGGCAGCTACTCCTTAGCAGAGGCCTTTGGCTCACAAAGAAAAGGTGTCACTAAATACAAGGCAACTATGAGGGACCCCAGAGTGCAAGGGATGAGGAGCCCTTTTTGTTAGGAGATAGCCCATGCATGGTAGAAATGGAGAAGTACACCCCAAACCCCCTTCCCTCCCACACACACAGGTGGTTGTAACTCCATCCCACAGGTGTCAGCTGCCTACTTGAAAGGAACACAGTCTCTGTGTGAGCCTGAGCCCCTGTGCCTGCCTCTCTACTGCACCCAGCTGCTTGTCTCAGCAGCTCCCTGCCTTCCTCCACTGCACCTAACTGCTTGTCTCAGCAGCTCCCTGCCTTCCTCCACTGCACCCAGCTGCTTGTCTCAGCAGCTCCCTGCCTTCCTCCACTGCACCCAGCTGCTTGTCTCAGCAGCTCCCTGCCTTCCTCCACTGCACCCAGCTGCTTGTCTCAGCAGCTCCCTGCCTTCCTCCACTGCACCCAGCTGCTTGTCTCAGCAGCTCCCTGCCTTCCTCCACTGCACCCAGCTGCTTGTCTCAGCAGCTCCCTGCCTTCCTCCACTGCACCCAGCTGCTTGTCTCAGCAGCTCCCTGCCTTCCTCCACTGCACCCAGCTGCTTGTCTCAGCAGCTCCCTGCCTTCCTCCACTGCACCCAGCTGCTTGTCTCAGCAGCTCCCTGCCTTCCTCCACTGCACCCAGCTGCTTGTCTCAGCAGCTCCCTGCCTTCCTCCACTGCACCCAGCTGCTTGTCTCAGCAGCTCCCTGCCTTCCTCCACTGCACCCAGCTGCTTGTCTCAGCAGCTCCCTGCCTTCCTCCACTGCACCCAGCTGCTTGTCTCAGCAGCTCCCTGCCTTCCTCCACTGCACCCAGCTGCTTGTCTCAGCAGCTCCCTGCCTTCCTCCACTGCACCCAGCTGCTTGTCTCAGCAGCTCCCTGCCTTCCTCCACTGCACCCAGCTGCTTGTCTCAGCAGCTCCCTGCCTTCCTCCACTGCACCCAGCTGCTTGTCTCAGCAGCTCCCTGCCTTCCTCCACTGCACCCAGCTGCTTGTCTCAGCAGCTCCCTGCCTTCCTCCACTGCACCCAGCTGCTTGTCTCAGCAGCTCCCTGCCTTCCTCCACTGCACCCAGCTGCTTGTCTCAGCAGCTCCCTGCCTTCCTCCACTGCACCCAGCTGCTTGTCTCAGCAGCTCCCTGCCTTCCTCCACTGCACCCAGCTGCTTGTCTCAGCAGCTCCCTGCCTTCCTCCACTGCACCCAGCTGCTTGTCTCAGCAGCTCCCTGCCTTCCTCCACTGCACCCAGCTGCTTGTCTCAGCAGCTCCCTGCCTTCCTCCACTGCACCCAGCTGCTTGTCTCAGCAGCTCCCTGCCTTCCTCCACTGCACCCAGCTGCTTGTCTCAGCAGCTCCCTGCCTTCCTCCACTGCACCCAGCTGCTTGTCTCAGCAGCTCCCTGCCTTCCTCCACTGCACCCAGCTGCTTGTCTCAGCAGCTCCCTGCCTTCCTCCACTGCACCCAGCTGCTTGTCTCAGCAGCTCCCTGCCTTCCTCCACTGCACCCAGCTGCTTGTCTCAGCAGCTCCCTGCCTTCCTCCACTGCACCCAGCTGCTTGTCTCAGCAGCTCCCTGCCTTCCTCCACTGCACCCAGCTGCTTGTCTCAGCAGCTCCCTGCCTTCCTCCACTGCACCCAGCTGCTTGTCTCAGCAGCTCCCTGCCTTCCTCCACTGCACCCAGCTGCTTGTCTCAGCAGCTCCCTGCCTTCCTCCACTGCACCCAGCTGCTTGTCTCAGCAGCTCCCTGCCTTCCTCCACTGCACCCAGCTGCTTGTCTCAGCAGCTCCCTGCCTTCCTCCACTGCACCCAGCTGCTTGTCTCAGCAGCTCCCTGCCTTCCTCCACTGCACCCAGCTGCTTGTCTCAGCAGCTCCCTGCCTTCCTCCACTGCACCCAGCTGCTTGTCTCAGCAGCTCCCTGCCTTCCTCCACTGCACCCAGCTGCTTGTCTCAGCAGCTCCCTGCCTTCCTCCACTGCACCCAGCTGCTTGTCTCAGCAGCTCCCTGCCTTNCTGTCCCAGGATGACGACCTTCACAGCTCCTATGTCACACATTTGGGTCCAGGTGAAGACTTAGTCTGGGGGTGGATAGACAGTGTGATGTTTTCTTTCTTCTGCAGCAAATCCCATCAGCTTTATAAAATATGGTTTCCTGAACTCCACGCTGAGAGGCTTCCAGCTCTCGCCAAAGCCCACCAGCTCGTTGCGGGCGGCGAGTCTAAGCAGCGCGGAGCTCTGGGCTGAGTGGCGAGGATGGAGGCGTGCCAGGCTGGTCTTGCCTGTGGGATCCCTTCTGCCCGCCGGGCTGCCCGTGCTCTATCCTGGCCTTCTTGGGGGGACTGGCCTGCCATGGATCAGCTCGGAGGCGAGTGAGGCTCCCCAGCCTCCCTCTCCAGGGTGCCCACAGGCTCCACGCCAACCCTGCAGACGTCTGACCAAAGATGCCCAATGCTACTGCAGGACCAAGGCCCGAGCTTTGCCTTTTTTTTTTTTTTAATTTTGAGACAAGTTTCCCTTTTAACTCCCAGCTGGCCTGGAACTCACTATGTAGACAAGGCTTCCTTGAACTCACAGAGAATCCCCAGCTTCTTCTGATGGGATTTAAGGCATGTGCCACAACACCCAGAGGGTTTGCTTTCGTGTGCCTTTGGAATGGGCTGCTTTACTGGGCAAGCTTGCCCAGGTTGGTCTCAAGCTCCTGGGCTCAAATGTTCTTCCTCTCCTCTCCCTGCGTAGCTGGGAGCACAGGCACAGCCAGATTCAGCTGCTTCCCCATGGCGGCTTCTCATCTGACTTAGAAAGCAGCTCCACACTCTGCTGGTCAGACGCTTTCATTCTCCATGGGAGTTAGCCCAGTGTTCTCTAGAATATTCTCCTGGCAGAAACACTTCCCTTTCTTAGGGCCTGATAGGGCTCAACTAGATCATCTCTTCAGGTTTCAACCATGGTCTACCAGATTGAAGCTACACCGGCCTGGAATAAAAACTCACACCAAGTCTGGCGATAGGTGGTGCAACGCCTTTAATCCCAGCACTTGGGAGGCAAGGCGACAACTGGGGGCTACGAAAACCCTGTGTCAAAAAGATTAAAAAAAACACTCGAAGTCTGGGCAGGGTGATCTGCCATAAAGCTGCAACTTGAGTCTCCCCGTCTTCATCCTGCTGCGCTACCCAACCCAGTCCCAAGAAAAATTTTTTTTTTTTTTTTTTTTTTCTTTTTACTAAAATCTCAATTTTTTTTTTTTTTAATTTTTTTTTGTATTAGGTATTTTTGTATGTGTATGGGGGAATGTATTGTTTTGCATGCATGTTGTGCACCCGTGTCGGGCATGCCATGGAAGTCAGAAGGGGTCTAAGATTCCCCCCGGGAACTGGAGTTATCCTGGAATTTTGGAGTTACAGACGTGTCTCAGCCGCCATGTGGTGCTGGGGAATCGAACCGGGTCTTCTGGCAAAGGAGCGTCGGTGCTCTTAACCGCTAGGCTATCTCTCCACCCAAATTGCAAGGTTTTATACCTGAAGTACAGTTTCTCAGGCCTACTGATTATTTCTGGTTTCTTTCCTTTTGGATTTTAAGGCCACGCAGTTAGCCCATATTAACGAAGGTTTTTGTTTTTTCAACGTCAGTTGAGGAGCTGGTTTCCCAAGAAAGAGTTTAAAAGATGGGGTTAGGTTGCCAGTGGCACCACCTTTAATCCCAGCACTCCGGAGGGAGAGGGCAGGGGGATCTCTGTGAACTCAAGGCCAGCCTGGTATGCATATACTGAGTTCCAGGAAGGCGGGGGCTACAAGGAGACCCTGTCTGAAATGGAGGGGAAAAAAAGAGGGATGGGGATGTAAGATCGGTTGCTAGGGTGCTCGCTTGGCGTGCTCGAAGCCCCAGATTCCATCCCATGGCTACGGAAACCATTTGTGCTGTACCTGCACCTGACACTTGGGGGAGGAGAAGGCAGAAAGAGTTCAAGGCCAAACCTGAGGAATGTATAGACTCGGCCTCAAGGAATAATGAGACAGCTGTTGCTGTGGTGCCGTCTGCAGACTGGCTGTCCAGGCCTTTAGCCTGTAGGACTGTGTAGGAGGGGCAGACCCAGGCTCTGTGGTCAGTTCATCCTGGACTTGGACAAAAATTGTTGATTATCTGAAGGAATGAGGCTTGCAGTGAGCTGTTCCTCACAGGACAAATGTTTCTCCAGCGTCTGTGGAGTGTTGGCCTGCAGCAGATTCTGGAGACACAGCCTTGACTGAGGCTGTGTGTTGTGGGTTTTAGTCAGTGTGAAGTCAGAGACTGTAGAAAAACATTCTGGTGAATAGTAAAGTGCACGTATGATGATGGTCCCATAAGATTATGTCATCTAGTAATCTGGCCTTCCTGGTCTGTATAAGTCCACTCTGATGTTTCCCTCTGACAGTGTATTTCTCAGAATGTCCCTGTCATTAACCAGTGACTGGGTATGACCACATACAGAGGAAGGTACAGAGAAGACATGGAGGTCTGGGGAGGACAGTGGTGTCCTGGAGGGGGCCTGGGAGCTGGCAGCTACTCCTTAGCAGAGGCCTTTGGCTCACAAAGAAAAGGTGTCACTAAATACAAGGCAACTATGAGGGACCCCAGAGTGCAAGGGATGAGGAGCCCTTTTTGTTAGGAGATAGCCCAGGCATGGTAGAAATGGAGAAGTACACCCCAAACCCCCTTCCCTCCCACACACACAGGTGGTTGTAACTCCATCCCACAGGTGTCAGCTGCCTACTTGAAAGGAACACAGTCTCTGTGTGAGCCTGAGCCCCTGTGCCTGCCTCTCTACTGCACCCAGCTGCTTGTCTCAGCAGCTCCCTGCCTTCCTCCACTGCACCTAACTGCTTGTCTCAGCAGCTCCCTGCCTTCCTCCACTGCACCCAGCTGCTTGTCTCAGCACAGCTCCCTGCCCTTCCTCCACTGCACCCATCTGCTTGTCTCGCAGGCCCTGCCTTCCTCCACGGCACCCAGCTGCTTGTCGTTGTCAGCAACTCCCCTGCCTTCCCGACTGCACCCAGCTGCTTGTCGCAGAAGCTTCACCTGCTTCCTCCACGCACCCAGCTGCTTGTCCCAGCACTCCCTGCCTTCCTCCACTGAACCCACTGCTTGTCTCAGCAGCTCCCTGCCTTCCTCCACTGCACCTAACTGCTTGTCTCAGCAGCTCCCTGCCTTCCTCTACTGCACCCAGCTGCTTGTCTCAGCAGCTCCCTGCCTTCCTCCACTGCACCTAGCTGCTTGTCTCAGCAGCTCCCTGCCTTCCTCCACTGCACCCAGCTGCTTGTCTCAGCAGCTCCCTGCCTTCCTCTACTGCACCCAGCTGCTTGTCTCAGCAGCTCCCTGCCTTCCTCTACTGCACCCAGCTGCTTGTCTCAGCAGCTCCCTGCCTTCCTCCACTGCACCCAGCTGCTTGTCTCAGCAGCTCCCTGCCTTCCTCCACTGCACCCAACTGCTTGTCTCAGCAGCTCCCTGCCTTCCTCCACTGCACCCAGCTGCTTGTCTCAGCAGCTCCCTGCCTTCCTCCACTGCACCCAACTGCTTGTCTCAGCAGCTCCCTGCCTTCCCCCACTGCACCTAGCTGCTTGTCTCAGCAGCTCCCTGCCTTCCTCCACTGCACCTAGCTGCTTGTCTCAGCAGCTCCCTGCCTTCCTCTACTGCACCCAGCTGCTTGTCTCAGCAGCTCCCTGCCTATCCTACTACTGCACCGCAGCGGCGTGTCTCACAGATCCCTGCCTTCCTCCATGCACCAGCTGCTTGTCTCAGCGGCTCCCTGCCCTTCCTCCACTACAAGCTTGCTTGTCCCAGCACTCCCTGCCTTCCTCCATTGCACCCAGCGCTTGTCTCAGCAGCTCCCTGCCTTCCTCCACTGCACCCAGCTGCTTGTCTCAGCAGCTCCCTGCCTTCCTCCACTGCACCCAGCTGCTTGTCTCAGCAGCTCCCTGCCTTCCCTTTGTCTCTCACTATGGTCCCAGAGGCAGCCTAGGTGCTTCTGATCACATTGGTCCTCTCCTCTTTCTACTTCTTTGCCCCACCCAAAACAGCCATTGGTTTTTGTCTGTTGTTTGTTTGTTTGTTTTTGAGACAGGGTCTTGTGTATCTCAAAAGTAGTCTTCCGTAAACTCACCATGAAATGACAATTGGGGGCTGGAGACATGCTCAGCGGTTAAGAGCAACAACTACTCTTGCAGTGGACCGGGTGTTTGAATTTCCAGCACCCACATGGCGGCTAAAGAACTGTCTGTTAACTCCAGTTCCAGGTGACTCCGAACCCTCTTCTAACCCCTGCAGCATTGCATGACATGTGGCACCACCTACATTCAGACATTAACACTCATACAACATAAAAATAATAAGGCCATGCTTGGTGGTGTACGCCTTTAAGCCTAGCACTTGTAACAAAAAAAATTCTTGGACTTCTTGGTGGCTGCGCTCCTGTAATCCTAGCACTTGGGAGGCGAGGCAGGGCGGATCTTTGTGAGTTTCAAAGGCCAGCCTGGTTTACAGAGTGAGTTTCCAGGAACAGCTGGGGCTACAGGGAGACCGTCCTCGAAAAGACAAAAAAAAAAAAAAAAATGAGACGTTGGGATGCAATCAGTCAATCTTTGTAGTTTCAAGGCCAGCCTGGTCTACGAGTGATTTCCCCTACATCTAGGGCCTACAGGGATACCCCTGTCCTCGAAAATACCAGGACAGCTAGGGCTACAGGGAGACCCTGTCTCGAAAAGACCAAATAATAATAATAATAATAATAATAATAATAAAGAAAATTACCTTGACCTGGTGTCGACCCGGCTACCTCACCTCCCAGTGCCAGGATAACAGGCAGGTACTCTTAACTGAGCCACATTCTCAATGTTTTTGGGATTTTGAGACAGGAGTGTTACTGTGTATCGCCTGAGGTTGGTCTTGAATTCCTGATCCTCTGCTTCTACCTCAAAGTGCTGTGGTGACAGCCGTGTGCTGCCACAGGTGGTGTGGGCCCAGCAGGATGGCTTAGCAGGTAAAGATGCTTGCTGATCCCTGGGATCCACATGATGGAAGGAGAGGGGCACTCCTGCAAGTGGCACGTGTGCACACGCACATACATGAGTGTGCCACACGCATTCGCCTCACAGCTTCCGGAGCTGGTGCTGTTCTCACCAGTCCTGTGCCTGGAGCACCTTCTGCTTCGCCGTTTGAGTTCCTACTCTTTCCTTTCTAGTACCATGTGCCTCCCCTGTGTGCCCCCCACGAGTGAGTGAGGGCTGATTTGTTTCTCAGCATCCACCAGGGCACCTCTCAAATGTCGTTGCTCCATAGCTGTGTGTGTGAGACCGCTGGGTTGGCAGATTGATGTCAGGCATGTACATGAGTCCCTGAGGAGTTCAAAAGACAACGGTATGATGTGGCAGCCAAAAAGCCTGTTGGAACCTGTCACTTAGGGAACAGTGGTCTCTGAGACAGAGCTGGCCTCTGAATCTTACTTCTCTTTTGAGAGGGTCTTACATAGCACAGACTGGCCTCAGACTAGCTGTGTAGCTGAGGGTGAGCTTTAACTCCTAGTCATCCTGCTTCCTTTTTCCCAGTGCTGAGACTAAGGACATCATTGCACCGATTTCTGTTTTGTTCTGTTCTGAAGCAGGGCCTCTTGAATCTCTGGGTATTTGCCTGCCTTGGTGCTCCCCTGGCGAGGCTGGCGCTGCCCATCTCCAAGCCTCCTTGACATGCCACTTCTTTTTAAAAAAATTTTTTTTTTTATTAATTTTATTTATTTCTGTATGTGTATGAATGTACTGTCTGCATGCAAGTGTGTGCACCCGTGTCGTGCAATGCCGCGGAGGTCAGAAGAGGGTGTCGGATTCCCCTGGAACTGGAGTTCTCCTGGAATTGGAGTTTCAGACGGTTCTCGGCCGCCATGTGGGTGCTGGGGATCGAACCCAGGTCCTCTGCAAGAGCGGTCGGCGCTCTTAACCGCTAGGCCATCTCTCCAGCCCGACATGCCACTTCTTAGGGATTTGTACCACCTACACCCATCCTCAGGGGTAACCGACTAACTCAGGAAGAGCTCTGCTCAGCGTCCTGGACTGAGCCAGATTGCGGGCTCTGCTGCACTTCCATGGGCCTGGATCATATTGGCCACCTCCCTGCAGTTGGTGGAAAGGGCATGACTCCAAACAGCAGCCCCTCCTGTGTGATATAAAGAGCTGTCCTCTCTTAGTCAGGCACCCACCAAGTCCCTGCAACATCCAGTCCCTCAGTTGGATTACAGGAAAGGCTAACAGACCACCTTCCATGGCCACCCTGGTAATGGTGAGCTATGCCAGTTCTAGCTGGAGCCACTTAGCCAGGTACCAAGCATTTGCCTCAAAATTAATTAATCTGTTTTGTTTTTCTTTCAGTGGTTGATATCACAGCAAGTATCCTTTTATTGTGGGTCCTTTTCCTCCCTGCCTGAGGAGGGAACCCGGGCCTGGGGCAAGTGCTCTGCACTGAGCCACACACTTAGCCCTTGTACTATGCCCTTGAAGAATGTTGTTTGAATGAAAGCTTGTGTTGGAAACTGGGCTTCCTTCTGTAGCAGACCAGGCTCTGCTGTCCTGGAGGCTAGCTGCCTGTCCTGGGTGGTAGGCTCCTCTGTGGCCTCTGCTCAGCCGGAGCACAGTCAGGATTTCTGGCAAGGGTGAAGACTCTCAGGCACACCTTGCCCTGTGGGAACCAGAGTCATGGCCCTGTGCACTTTACTTCCTTAACTGCACATTACCAGATCCCACAGTTTGAAGATGTTAAATTTGAAGCAGCAAGCTTGTTGTCCGAGCTGTACTGTCAAGAGGTACGTGTGTGCTTTGAACTCTAAAAGCAGTACTTCCCTGATACCTAGGCCCACCAGAGACTGGGGCTTGGAGCTGGGGGGATATTTCTTGTTACATTCCATCCTTAGAGACCCTAGGGACTGACTTTGTGACGACTACTGGAGACACAGAACCAGCAGGCGTTCACTTCTGTGAAGTGGTGTAACCTGTGCAGTGCACAGATCTTGCACGGCCTGGTTTATGCTTTTTATCCACCAGGACTTCAGATAGAAGGCATTTTAGGCTGTAAATTCCATTTGTGCTTCTCTTTTCTGTGGTCCTGAGGGGGAGGATGCCCAGGGCCCTGAGTGCTCAGACTGAGCAGGCACTCAGTTACCAGTCTTCCTGAGTGTGCTCAGACTGAGCAGGCACTCAGTTTGTAGTCTTCCTGAGCGTGCTCAGACTGCGCAGGCCCCCAGTTACCAGTCTTCCTGAGTGTGCTCAGACTGCGCAGGCACTCAGTTACCAGTCTTCCTGAGTGTGCTCAGACTGAGCAGGCCCCCAGTTACCAGTCTTCCTGAGTGTGCTCAGCCTGAGCAGGCACTCAGTTACCAGTCTTCCTGAGTGTGCTCAACCTGAGCAGGCACTCAGTTACCAGTCTTCCTGAGTGTGTTCAGACTGAGCAGGCCCCCAGTTACCAGTCTTCCTGAGTGTGCTCAGGCTGAGCAGGCCCCCAGTTACCAGTCTTCCTGAGTGTGCTCAGGCTGAGCAGGCACTCAGTTACCATTCTTCCTGAGTGTGCTCAGACTGAGCAGGCACTCAGTTACCAGTCTTCCTGAGTGTGCTCAGCCTGAGCAGGC